>VXCM01010071.1:0-10396 GCA_014773175.1 Lucifuga dentata | reverse complement strand
TGCTTGTAGTGCTCCAGCTTGGCGATGATAGGCCGAGGTCTCTTGCTCTTTGGACCGCCGAGTCTGGGCACACGGTGAAAAGTGATGTTGTCAACGGTGTCTGGAGGGAGTTTTAGTTTGGAGATCATAAAGTCTTTAGAAGAGCTTCTGGATTATCCGAGGTGGGGTTTTCCGGTATTCCTGAGAATATTAAATTGTTGCGCATGCTCCGAGACTGAATGTCAAGGACTGTCTCATTTATCTTCTTGTTTTCTTTGGCTAAAGCNTGCGCATGCTCCGAGACTGAATGTCAAGGACTGTCTCATTTATCTTCTTGTTTTCTTTGGCTAAAGCTTCTGTTTTTTTGGTTAATAAATCCACCGTAGCATTAAGTGATTTATTTTTGGACTCCAGCTTATCTATTTTTTCATAAGGAAAGTTGAGGCTTACCTGCATTTCCTTCATCTGCTTGTGCAGCTTCATGAGCAAATCCAGTTTATTATTAATGGAACGGAGCATACTTACCTCTACCTCTGTTGTTTGGAGATCTTCCGTGTCTGTAGAGGAATCTTTCTTCTTACGTGTAGAAGGAGTGCTGTCATTTTTCAATGCCGGAGAAGCCATGTCTGGGCAGCAGGCCTGGTAGTAGCGGTCGATGTATTCTTCTAAGTCCGCGATGTAATCCACCTTGGTCAGATCCAGGTATTACCACGTCGACAGTGACTTCTTGTCGCGAAGGCTTTCCTTTTATTGTTATTTATTAATTTATTTATTGTTTCTGCGGGGTTTTTTTCTGATATTATTTATTGCTCGAATTAATCTAGCTAGCAGTATGCCGCCATGTCAGATCTCGCTCCCGTCGTTAGGTCTCGCGAGCGCTACGCCATTCCATCCCTGTCCTACTGGTCAACAATGTAACAGTGCTTCTTGTTTAAAGCACAGCTTGCAAATGTTTGGATTTATTCTCTCGTTTAGTGGTTGCTAGGCAATTGGTAATTGCATCATTTTTGGGACTATCATAGCAACCATCAACAATACAATGAATGCATCTATCTATCTATCTATCTGTCTATCTATCTATCTATCTATCTATCTATCTGTAATAGTTTACACTTTTAAGCTTGAAATATATGAAATGATGATAAAATGTATATTTCTAAGAATATTCAAATTCATGTTTAATAGTATTTTATGATAATTACATTACGTAGACATTTACTTTGCTCTCATTTTAACAGCAGAAACCTCTCAATCAGAGGTTGTCATTTGCTGCATCCTAAGTAGTTGCCATTTCAGCAACTCTAGCAACCACCCAAGCAACCATAAATCTATCTATCTATCTATCTATCTATCTATCTATCTATCTATCTATCTATCTATCTATCTCACTAGATGACTAGCTGTAGCTAGTTAACTAGCTATAGCTATAGCTAAATAGGTAGATAGCTATATTCCTGGGAAATGTAACAATGCTTCTTGTTTAAAGCACAGCTTGCAAATGTTTGGATTTATTCTCTTGTTTAGTGGTTGTTAGGCAATTGGTAATTGCATCATGTTTGGGACTACCACAGCAACCATCAGCGACACAATAAATGCATCTATCTATCTATCTATCTATCTATCTATCTATCTATCTATCTATCTATCTATCTATCTTGCTAGAGATAGATAGATAGCTGTAGTAAAATAGCTAGCTATAACTATAGCTAAATAGCTAGATAGCTATATTACTGTGAAAGGTAAGAATGCTTGTTATTTAAAGCACAACTTGCAAATGTTTGGATTAAGGCTCTCATTTAGTGGTCACTAGGGAATTGCAAATTGCATCATTTTTTGGACTAACATAGCTGTTAAGGCTGAGTGTGCAATCTTATTCTCTTGCGTATGGAGAGGAAGCAAACGATGACTCGGCTCTTGCTTTAGCCTTGAGGCATGTTTATTTAATTATACCCAGAACATGATAAAAAGGGGCTACCATGTCTACAACATGCTCAACAGGAGGAACTGTTTTTTTCCGGCTACATGATGATGTCACATCCTGACATACGTACCGTAAACACTTAACAAAATAAAAGCTTGGCCTCTACTAAAATATAATGAGTAAGGGCGCCATCACATAACAATACTTAACACCCCCACTCGCTCTTAGCTCATTGGGTTACCCTTTTTCATCTTAACAATATGAACATACAAAACACACCTGGTACACTCTTAGGTGCCAAACATTTCCTGAGCAAACTTCTTTAGTTTGAGTTTTGGAGCTGGTTTTGTCATCACATCAGCAATCATTTGCTCAGTAGGACAGTATTCTAATATCATCCTTCCACTGTTTACAGCTTCTCTTATGAAGTGGTACTTGATATCAATGTGCTTGCACCTTTGCCTGTTCACTGGGTTTCTGGCTAGTGCTATAGTACCTTGGTTGTCTTCGTACACCTTTGTTTGTGCATATTGATATTCATCAATACCTCTAAGTAGCTGTTCTAAGTACAAACATTCCTGTATGGCTGATGCTAAGGCCATATACTCTGCTTCGCACGTAGATAATGCTACTGTTGGTTGTTTTCTTGTTTTCCATGAGATCAGAGCGCTTCCTTCACTTAGACTCACACAATATCCTGTAATGCTATGTCTGTCTGTGATCTCTGATGCCCAGTCAGCATCTCTGTACATTCTTAGACCTAGTTTACCTGTGTCTTTTCTTTTGAAGCATAATTCCTGTCCTGCTGTACCTTTAAGATACCTGAACACATGTTTTACAGTACTCCAATGTTCTTCGGTTGGTTCAGCAAAGTGTTGGGATAGTTTACTGACCACAAAACTTAAGTCTGGTCTAGTGCATGTGGACAAAATAGATTAAACTTCCCACTGCTTCTCTGTATTTTCTTGGGTCTTTCATTTTTTCAGCATTTTCTGTGTAGTTAAGCTTTGGTTCACATGGAGTCTCTCTGGACCTGCAATCTTGCATCTCAAATTTGTCTAGTATTTTATTCACATACCTTTTCTGTGACATTTTGACTTGACCTTCTGTTTGTTCAAAATTTATTCCCAGAAAATGTTTCAATTTTCCTAGATCTTTCATTTTGAACCTTTCAGTGAGCATCACTTTGACATCTTTTAGTACATTTTCGCTGCTCGCTGCTATAATCAGGTCATCAACCCATATGATCAGTATTACCTTCTCATTATGTTTTTCTCTAGTACACACACTGATCAGCGGGATTTTGTATGAAACCATTTTCAATCAAATGTGTATGCAGCAAAGCATTCCAATTTCTACCTGATTGCTTTAGACCATAGAGAGATTTTTGCAATTTGCATACTAGCTTTTCACCTGCTTTTGACTCTGTTTCATACCCTTCTGGCTGATCAATGTAAATTTCACAATCAATTGGTGCATGCAAATATGCTGTTTTAACGTCCATCTGGTGTAAGAGCAGGTTCTCCTGTGCTGCTTTTTGCATGATTACTCTTCGGCAGACATGACTCACACTGGTCATGTCTGCTGTGGGTGAGAATGTCTCCACATAGTCAGTTCCTGGTTTTTGGCTGTAGCCTTTTGCTACGAATCTAGCCTTGTACTTGTCAGATCCGTTGGTGTCAGTCTTGAGTGCATAGACCCATCTTCCTCCTACTGCCTGTTTGCCTGGTGGCAGTTGAGTGAGACTGAAGGTGTCATTCTCCTCCAGTGATCGCATTTCCTCATTCATTGCATTAATCCACTGCCTTGACTTGGGCTATGGCATCCTGGTAGGTTTGAGGAATGTCACATACTGCTCTATAACAAGAGTCCACACGTTTGCAGCTTGTCCTCTGCATCCTCTGTTTCAAACTCCTGTAAGTAGATTGGCTTCTTCCTAGCTCTCGGTGGGTTCCTTCTCACTGCACTCTCAGTGTTTTTAACTGGCTGTGTGCATTCAGTCTGTTCAAGTAAAATCTCAGAAACACTACTTTCAACACCTTGACCTAATACATTTTCAATTTTTTCATCAACATTTCCTTTGCTGTCATGAACCCTGGGATGTACCTCCCTGTCACAACATCCAGTGTATGGCTCAGATGTCTGTGTTTCTTTTTCTTTGGTTGTTTTGGTTGTGAATTTCACCAACNTGTATGGCTCAGATGTCTGTGTTTCTTTTTCTTTGGTTGTTTTGGTTGTGAATTTCACCAACCTGTGGTTTTGAACCTTCTCTGTGTCTGGGTAGTACACTAGATAGTCTGGGCTGTTTTTATCATAGCCAACAAAAACACCTTGCTCGCACCTGGGATTGAGCTTCCCTTTTTCTTGCTTATAAGCATAACATACAGATCCAAATTTCTGCAGTTTGGACATGTTTGGTTTCCTGCCTGTGAACAACTCATATGGCGTTTTCTTTGTGCGTCTACTGTAGCACCTGTTCCTCACATAAGCTGCTGTCTGCACAGCATAATTCCATAGCTTATCTGGTAACTTGCTCTCTAACAGTAAACATCTACCCATATCATAGAGGGTTCGCCAACCTCTCTCTGCAGTGCCATTTTGGTGGGGAGAATAGGGTGCAGACTTTTCATGTCTAATCCTATTCTTGGTTAACAGTGCTTGGAAATCTCTGCTTATGAACTCAGTGCCGTTGTCTGAACGGATACACTTGATTTCTCCATATGGTGCTATGTCTCCCAGAAACCTTTCTGTTGCTTGCACTACATCACTTTTGGATTTTAGAAAATATACAAACAAGGTACCTGAATAGTCATCAGTGAAAGATTGAACATATTTGTGTCCTTCTATGCTTGAGGTTTGCATGGGACCTGCTAAGTCAGTATGGACTAGTTGTAAGGGTTTCTTAGCCTTTCTATCTGGCTCCCTGTTCCTTGTCTGAGTGAATTTGCCTTGTGTACACACTTCACATATCTGAGCTGGTCTGACTGCACTTCCTCTTATCTCCATGCCTTTTACAACACCTTGAAATTTTTGCACATCTTCATAATTGCAATGACCCAAAATTTCATGCCACATTTGCATATCATGACATACTTTACATTTGTCAACATTTTTCTCAACAGTTGGCAAGTAATACAAATTACCACTTTCATGGATACCAAATCTGCTGCCATCCTTGGTGACCATGTGACTGTCTCCTTTCTTGAAAGTGATTGTCGCTCCTCCATTTGTTGCTCTTGCCACTGAAAAGATGTCATGTGGGTATAAAGGCATGTACAGTGCGTCCCGTAGTTGTGCTCTGTGCTCTCGTCCAGCGTTGTCTAGTAGATAAATCATCGCCGTCCCTCTGCGCTGTGCTATTCTGCTGCACTTGGTCCCGTCTGCCAACTCAACTGAATGGGTCTCAGGCTGGAACGTGTCATCGAAGCTCTTGAACTTGTCTATGTCGTTTACGATGTGGGATGTTGCTCCTGCATCCACCATGATGCCTTTCATGTTTACGTTGTCTGGTGTTCTCCCACTCTTTCCATGCTTGGCCATGAAGAGATGATCCTGGTCACTATTTTCCTTCTCTTCCTCTGCAACTTTTCTGGCATCATCTTGTTCTCTCTTTTTCTTACACAGGGATTCTTTATGTGTATTGCTTTTACAATGACTACACCACACTTTTCGAGTACATTGTCTTGCCTTGTGCCCTTTTATTCCACGCTTGTAGCACGTCAGTGATGTTTTCATCCTTTTTGTTGTTAACATGTGCCTTAATACTTTGTTTTACACTTGTTTTCATCACATTGTCCGTAGATTCAGCTGTTTAAATTTTTTCTGCCTCTTCATAGACTCTTAATCTTCTTTTAAAGTCTGTACATGTAACGTTGTCCTCATTCTGTGTTACATGGACAGCTAGTGGCTTGAAGGAGTCTGGTAGTCCGCCCAGTATTATGGCTACAGTTAGTCCATCACTCATGGTCTCACCGGCATCTCTCAGAGCTGTAATAATATTCTCAGCCCTTATTATGTAGTCGGTAACTCTCTCGTTGTCTGCCATGCCTAGCTTGGTTAGCGATGTGTAGAGATTTATTATCCTTAGTTTGCTCTTTCCAGAATAATGTTCTTTCAATATTTTCAGAGCCTTCCTGCCATCATCAGAAGCTTCATGCCTTATAAGTGACAGGCTTTTATCATCTAACAGTCTTGTTAACTCAGCATAGCAGTCAGCATTCCTTTTTCTGTCTTCAGCTAACTGTTCTTCATTATCCTCAGTGGGCTCATGCAAAATAGTTTCTTTTAGCTTCAGAATGTGCAGCTGACCAAGAAATCTTGTTTCCCAAAGATCATACTTATCTTCTGTTCCATCAAAGAAGAGTTGTGGTGCCAGCACTCCTGCTCCGCCTCCGTTCGCCATCTTCGCGCAAATTTTAAGGTGGCATTCGCGTAATACGTCGCTAAACTTCTTCCGATAATTTTACCGTTCACTTCTCTCCAAGTTGGCCCACAGTATCTGTAGAAGCTCCGTTTAATACTTCGCGGTAAACTTCTTCTGGTATTGGCAGCATTAACTTGTGTCCAACTCTGCCTGCGTCCATAACCTGTTAAGGCTGAGTGCGCAATCTTATTCTCTTGCGTATGGAGAGAAAGCAAACGATGACTCGGCTCTTGCTTTAGCCTTGAGGCACGTTTATTTAATTATACCCAGAACATGATAAAAAGGGGCTACCATGTCAACAACATGCTCAACAGGAAGAACTGTTTTTTCCCCGGCTACATGATGATGTCACATCCTGACATACGTACCGTAAACACTTAACAAAATAAAAGCTTGGNGCTACATGATGATGTCACATCCTGACATACGTACCGTAAACACTTAACAAAATAAAAGCTTGGCCTCCACCAAAATATAATGAGTAAGGGCGCCATCACATAACAATACTGATCTGTACTTCAGTAAGATTGTTAATAAATTAATGAAAGTGACATCATATGGGTACTTCGTGGTTGATTGTTGGGGAAAAAAAATAACATAATTTGGCTCTCATTTTATCTTGGGAAACAAACTGTGACATCAGTAGAATAAGCCAGACTTGGCATGCATTCAGTGTATCTGTCTTTACATATTTAAGGATGCTGCTATGGTTTCACGTTGAGAAAACAATTGTTTTTAATTGCAAATGAGAGCAGTACTTGTTTTTTTCTCTTAGTAAAGTTTCTTTTCACACTAACATTTTAAGTAGTTGATATATTGAGAAAATTCATAAAACACAATGCCAGATTTACCATGTTAAAGGCAATTATTGTCATGCAACCACATTCCCTCATTCATAAACATCAGTTATGGGTGGGTTTTTTTTTTTTTTTTTTNTTTTTTTTTTTTTTTTGTTTTTTTTTTACATTTGCCTTGAAAGAGTTATTAATACTACATTGCCCAATTTACATGTTGGGGAAGCAATTCACAAAACACACATCACACAAAAATCAAGACCTGTTTCAGTCTGGTGGTTTAATTTAAGCGGTATGAAATCTGAGTGACATTTTACCTAAATCTGCTACCCATGTTAGTGATCAATAACTTAGTGGCACTCATCTGAGCTCGCTCCCAGAACTATAGTATGAGACATAGACTGTGAACTGTCTTCGTGTGAAAGAGTAGCATTAGTTAATGTTTTTAATTTAGAAGACATAACAAAATTTTCCAGATTTTGAAACTCAAATCATAGCTTTGAAAAAAAATCAAAATCGAATCGGTTCGATTTTCCTCGCCTAGCGTAGCCCCGCATTTGTGTGTGCGCGCGTGCGCGCACACACACACACACACACACACAGTCTGTCTCGGTAACCAACAATTAAGACCTTAATGGTACATGCCTGAGCATGTCCACAGTCATGTTGCAGACAAACTCCAAGTTAATTACGATCCAGCATTTCCTAAATAAAAGCTTGCAAAATGTAATGTGAAGTTATCCTTGCAGACAGACTAAAAGTTCATGTTCGCTAATATAAGCTGGTGAAATATAAAGGTAATGTGACGCTCTCATTTCGACTGAGTTAGCGAGAAAAAAAAAATGCCTATAATTAATTGTAATATACTCATTACTTTAGGACTAAAAGTTAATTCCAATCAGTTCACGAATAAAAAACTTGTAAAATGTAATTGTAACTAATTTTGCGGACAGGCACATTAATACTGAGCCAGTTCATGCATTTAGCGGATTAAAACTTATAAATGTAACATGTTACAGATGAACTAACCGACAACTGAGACGACAGACTAATAGTTTACCCATTTTAGTGGCCCAAAAAGATGTTCAAACCAAGCACCAACATCCTCAGCGTTATTTGTTAGGCGTGAAGACATTACCTAGCAACTTATTAGCTAAAATTAAAACTAGAATTATTATTTTTTTAAACAACTCACCTCACGGCTGCCTCGTCGTCTGTCCGGCGGGAAGTAAGTTAATGAGGTCCGTCTGCTCTGCAGCATATCCGCTTCGTAGGTGCACTAACTTCTTCCGCCTCTGGATGTAGTCCGACTTCATTTTGGCCCAAAATGTCAATGTTTNGCCTTAATTTTTTTTAATTCCCTGGTTTTGTTGTTGTTTTTTTTAAACCTGATAACTTAAAAAGGTAAGTTGAATGAACACTGGCAACAGTCCTAAACTTTCTAATAGTCAAAACAACAAATGATTTTGAGTTCAGTTTTTCTAAAACTTACACAGTTGAGTTCAATATCCAAAACTTATCATGACTCTTTGAGATAAAGAGAAGAAATTAGTTCACATAACTAAAGAGGGCTGTTGCGTTTTACAGTGCAGGGGACGTTTTTGACGTTTTCGAATGTGGCAAATGTCCCCTACACGTCCTGAGGACGTCCCCTGTTTGCTGGGTAGTCTCTTGACTATACAATAATGAATTACAGGACAATCAAGCAAACAAATATTTTTAGGTCTGCTTTTCCAAATAATGTGGAGATAGATTTATGACAAGTCTCAGTTAAAATTTAACACTCAACTACCAGTACAATTTGTTGACAGTTAAATCAGTTCAGTTGTGGTTTGAATACCAGATAGACCAACATACTTTTAAACAGGCACACCAGTAATTACCAGTATCTAATATGCAATGCTATTTTAAATATTTAAATTCACAGCTGTATATGCAGTCAGTTAACTCCTCTTCTAAGTTGTAAATTAAAGCTGATACTGTAAACTATTAAGATCGATTTTCAAAAATGTACACTCAGTTTGAGAAATGAAGATTCCAGGCAGCAGGCTTCAGTACTCCCTGTTTATTTAACTTAGTCAGGTACAGTAGGGCTGCAGACAGGGTGAGGCTGCTTGAAATTAATCCACTTCCTCTTTACAGGTGTCTGGAATATTCTGTTGCAACAGATCAGTGACTCAAAACAAAACCAACAGGATTACTCACAAAAATTATGAACTGAATATATAGATTAGGTGCAATTGATATGTGGAAACAATTACTGAGATTATAAATGGATCAAATTATGAACTGAATGTATCAATTGTGTACAACTGTTATGTGGATACAATTAATGAAATTATAAGTGGATCAGTGACAAACAACTGTTATTATTTAGAATGGAGAGAAAATGCAATGCTGTAGACTAAAGTATAAAGATACTTAGACACAAACCTTTCAATACAAACCTCAAAAGATCTGAAATGAATGTCAGGAACAGTTCTCTGGAACAGCTACAAATGTCTTGTAGAATAAATTCTTGTTTACTCTATATTGCCAATTAATTAAATGGTTTAAATCTGCACTTTTTGAAATGTATATTTCCTTAAGAATCAATAAGCTTGACTTTGCCAATTACAGATTGGTTTGAATACAAATACAAATTCTCTAAGAGAAATATACTTGTGTAGTAACTACAGAAAATTGTGAAATGTTTGACCAATTATAATAAGTTTTATAATTTGCTCAATTTTTTTACACTTCAAATATAATAATTTAGCCAATTACTGATTTCTTGTAATTATTTTTGAAATAAGTAGCCAATAATGATGATAATTTGCTTACTTTTAAATACAATATTTTAATCTCTTTTGCCAAATTATATCTATGAAAATTTGGGTATTGTCAATTAGAGATTGATAGAACAGGGGGTGAATGAGTAGAGAGAGACAGAACAGAAAGAACCTCCAAAATTCACGGATTTCTCAAACAAGGATTTCCAAGAACAAGAGCTCTTAACCATCCAAAAGCATCCATAAAATCTCCAAAAGCTCTTATAACAAAAATTATGATAGAGGGGATAGAGGGGGACAGAAAGATGAGCCTCTTTTAAATAGACAGAGCAGTAGATGGATAGGACAGACTGAGTCTCCAAAAATTAGACTGAATGGACAGAAGAGACAGGACAGATAGAGTATCTCCAAAATCAGACAGAGAGAGAAACACGCTGGATATGACCCGTAAGACACAAACACAAGATTAATTAGAGTGCTGTTATGTCAAAAAAAAAAAAAAAAAAAA
>VXCM01010070.1:0-10327 GCA_014773175.1 Lucifuga dentata | reverse complement strand
TTTCATACAGACTATTTATTTACTAAATTACCAGGAAACATGCTATATTGTGATATATTGAGATATCAAATGACCTATAGCGGGATAGAAGATTTTGTCCATATACCCCCCTGTGCCCCCCCAAAATTTTTCTTCACCAGCCACCACTGGAGTTGAATTTCACTCGATACAGAGTTGAATTTCACTCAACATAGAACTGAATTTCACTAAATATAGACTTACTCTGCAAGGTTATTCTTAAACTACTAGGTCAGTAAATCAGAAATCAGTATTTAACAAAGCACACTTTATTCTTACATGTGCAATACATCAAAACAATGATGTCACAAATATAATTAAGAAAATAAAACTGGGGCCTCGGTAAAATGAAAAAAAAGGCTTCAGTACATGTGAATAAGAAAAATAAAAGCCAATACAAGAGCTTACTGTGCACAATTTTTGACATCACAGGAAACAGTACAGGACGATAAACAAACTTGAATCATTACGACTGTATGACATTTGTATATCAACTGCTTTGTAACAGAAAAGCTCTTTGACATTAACCACATGAGGTCCATCTGCAGTGCACACAACTTTAAATGCATTAAAATGCTCATCAAGACATACTGTTTGCAGGGCAAAAGTAACCAACAGTAACTTCTCATCTTTAACAACAACATGGTGGATTTTGTGAAGAATTCACAATGGATTCTAAGACAAACGACTAAACCTGAGCAATACATATTTCCATGGTGTGTTTGGCCTATCTAACATTTAAAACCTTGGTGTCAACTGGTAACTGAAGAGTCTCTGCTACCTCACAGCCCCAGTCCATCACATTTAAAGATAACATTTTACCTGGACTGACCATGACTCGGTTGGGGTCAAATGTCTGCCAACTGTATGCTATTTGACTTTGGTGTTTCTTTGCCAATGTTTTAGTTACATTTTTGAAGCTTTTCAATTGTTTTTTTAAAGAAATTATGCTTTGCTTCATAGCGCATGCACCAGCAATGCAGAAGTGGTCCAATTTTAAGAATGCATGCAGGGTAATGCACCATAAAATGATGCTTCGGTAGCAACCTCTTGTTTGGAAACAAATGCTTGAATACCCTGTGGTGTACTGCAATCAAGTGTTTCAAAAAAATAGGAATACCCTTTGATAACATAGGAGAAAATACATTGTTTACTATTTGAAGCAACAGCAGCAACAAATACCAGCGTAGAGCATTTGCACCAAGTCTCCAAAGATAAGTGGTAGATTGCAAAGTAAACACCAGGAGTGGATGGCATTTAACCCCAAGTCATTTGAGTCCTCTCCTAACTTCACTGCAGGAGGTTTGTTGTTTTGCTCCATGTAACCATAGTTAAAGTTCTTAAGACTCCTATTTCCTTTGATATTGTGTACTTGTCTATCAAGTGCAGTATTAGCAATTTCATTTCATATTGTGCCACTCCCTCCAAGGTATCATGCATAATATCGACAGAGAAATTTTCACATGTATTGAAGTACTGCGAGGAATTTAGGATGCAATACCTTTTAACACCCATCGCATAGGGAAGACTTAGATTTGTCTCCATTTTTTTGCAGTGTTCTGCATGAAGTGCTTGAGTTTGCATGACTATTTTAGGTGAATCTTCATTAAATTTTGTCTGAAAGTCCTCTTTCTCAGCAAGACAAAAGCAGCAACAATATCTGGCACTGAATGACTCAACAAAACCAAACAAAGTGAAGACCAAGGTTGTCACCTGTAACTTGGACAATAGTTCCATACACTGGCTGATCATACAAGGGGACCCTAATTCCATCCCTCTCCAGTATTTTGATATCCTGCACAATTGGATCAAGTATTTTGTTAAAACCATATGTTTTAATGTCTTGGGCATGAAATAAAGTGACCAAATGAATATTCAGCAAACTTGAGTTGTACTTTGGAGAAAAATTCCGCAAAGTGAAACAGATTGCTCCTAATTTATGTATTCCCCGTTTTGATCCTAGAAGATTTGCAGTTTCAAAATCATCATAGAACAGCTGACTCTGAATTGCATGCTACTGCTTTGAAAATAGAGCATGACTCTTGAAAAGATCTCCATTGCACAAGTCATGAAGATATTTTCTCTTGAACTGGAATCAGTCTGCATCACTTCCTTTATATTAGGGTATTTGTAAATAAACTCTAATGTTTGCAAAATTGGGATGTCAACAAATTTATCGGTAACAACCACCTGATCATAGGCTCCAGTAGTCCGATTGTCCAGGGTATCAAATCTAGTACCAAGAATGTATTCAACTGGGTCTACCCTTCCACCACTTCTCTGTAAAATACTGCCTTCTCTTACTCTCAGAATTTAATACACCAAAAGGATTTTCCATTTTTTCGAAACACTGATCAGGTTTACACTCAATGACACTTCTGATAGGTTCCTGTAAAAATAGACACTGCTTGACAGATTCTTTTGCTTGATTATGGATGTTATCAACAATCTCTTCCATGGAAATTACCAGAGAATTAATGGTTTTTTCACCTACACCTGCCACTTTAAGTTCAGCTACTGTTGCAGCACAGCTTTCTACAAGACTCTTATTGAGAAGGACTGAGTCCTAAGGGAAACTTCTTGATGGCAAATCATCAAAATGACTTGCTGCTAAGTCTGCAGCTGTAGAGGGGCCTTCACCAGGATCAGAACAAGGTTCATGTGCTTTATTGAGATGTTTTCTAAACCCAGAAAAGGTGCCATAAATTTGTGAATAACCAGCCTGACCACATTTAAGACGAAGTGTCTTTCCTGAACAAAGTCCATGGATCAACTTCAAGTGCTTTGTCAGGGAATTAGCATTTGATTGGGGGCTTTTGCAAATAAAACACAACATCTCAGTATCAACTCAATGCAGCATCGGAGCCCTCAAAGCACAACATCTCAGTATCAACTCAGTGCAGCCGATGTATCCAGCCAATCCAGCCAATGTATCCAAGCCCTCAACTCTGCAACCCTAGGATTCACCTTAGTGGTATGAACATCTATTTCATAAATGGTAGTTTGCAAGAAGTTGTACACATTTAGCAGATCCTGGTTGTAGGACATACCAAAGATGAAATGAGCTTTGAAAAGCTCATCAAAACAGTCAAGAGAGTCCGGTGACTTACAAGGTATCGCATGTTTGGCAGTCACAATGAAGTACTTGTGAATCACACTCTTATGGGTCCCCACAGCAAGCAGATAGGGTTGAAGGCTTTCCATGATGCTGTTGAGATGCCCCTGGATGCTGGTTCCAGTCTGTGACAAAAGAACTTAATTAGTCTGCTATTAAAATAAGCCACGGTTTGTAAACAGTTTGAGAAAATATCTTTAAATTACAGGGATTTTTCTTCTAATTTCATTGAACGGTAACCTCACCTTGATGAACTTCACAATACAAGCCAGACAAGCCAGGTCTCTTCATGGTCTCTTGCAGCCATGAGGTGATGGTGGCAGAAGGTGGACAAGGACCAAAATGGATGACACGTCACTGTCCCATCCTGAAAATACAAGTAAAAACAATCATTTCATTTTGATTTAAAAAACAATTTTCCCCCTCTATTAGTGTAATCTTTTTATTCCATTTTCCACTTCCTCTGTCGAGTCAGCATTTTGAACCAGGTCTTGAAGGTTGCCTGTCTGTATGAGGCCACGGCTGTGTTCAAGGACTTTCTACTTGTAGACAGTAGGCCACTTCTCCAGAAACTTTGCAGAGGCAGCATCACCAAACATCAGACAAAAATCCTGCTCAATCTGCAGATGGAATAAGTCAAGACAGAACAATAAGTATTAGTGTGGCACTACCATCATGAGATATATCACAGCTAGTTGTATTTGTTGACCCCACTAGATGGCGCTCTTGGTTTAAAGAAAAAGGATCAAGGAATGGCAATTCACTGTGCTTTCACCTCTTTGTTGAACAGGAAGCACCATCTAGTAGGCTCAGAAAATAAAGAAAATGGTTCATGAGGTTTTATGAAGCTTCATTTGGCCGTTACCAATAGGCTGTTGTAGAACAGGGAAAAAATACTGTATAACAACAGTTTCAGTGCAACATAGTTGAAGAGCCACATACCATTCCTGGTATGTCTAGGAATCTTGGAAACGCTGTGAATATTTCAGAGGAATTCACTGGGTCATGAACCTGTGACGGGTGGGGTTTGGACCCAAATGCAGCACACAGTACAACTCTGACAAGTAAAGTTCTTTATTAGAACTCTCAGTCCAACACAGAGGCAGGCAGAAAAACTGGCAGGACAAAGTGCCTACACTAACACAGTCAAACAAAGAGTCCAAACGCAGAGACTGGAATCGGAGTCGGGGACAGAAGGCAGAAGTGATAACCAGGGGGGCGACGAGCAGAATAGTCCAAAACAGGCCGAGACGGTAACAGAAGGTCAGTCCACAAATGAACGCTGGAATGTCTCGCATCGGGGATGGCAAAGAACAATCTGGCAAAGGGTGAGTGTGAGACTGGGGTTTAAATCCATGCTTAATTGGTAACAATTGGCGACAGCGTCCGAACCTGAAATGAATCAGGCTGATGAATGGAGGTGAGGAACAGAAGACCAGGCAGGCAGAAATGGCAGGTGAGTAGCTGAGGACCAGGCATGCAGAAATGGCAGGTGAGTGGCCGACCAGGCATGCAGAAATGTGACAGAACCATCTTTTGGTGATAGGTGAAGGTCTGCTTCATCTTCTCCTTCATGATTCCTTCATCAGATGTATGCTTCATCAGTGCAATGGCCTCACAACACAGGCTTTCTGTGGCTAGCCAGTTTCCCTCTCTGAAGGGGCCTTTATCAGCTTTTGGGCCACCTGTACCAGTGGTGGATTACTGAGTTTGTCTGCTCTATATGACATTGTGTCCTAAGATATAGAAACAAGGCTTGGAAACTCTGCAAGGATGGCCATATATACAGTTATGTCACCAGAGACTAAGAACTACTAAAAGAGTAAAAAACTAAAAAAAATTTACACATAATTATTCTCCCATCATGTGTGATGAATGACACTTAAAGTCCCACTGCAATCAAAACCACATACCTGTTAGTGTTAGTGGCTGACGGAAGGTCTTCTTTTGTCCCTCTGATGCTTCCTTTTGAACAAATTTCAGTCTCCATGCCAGATAGCCACTCCCATCTTCTGCATTGTAATAATGTTCCTAAAAGAAAAGAGTGTTATTCAGTTTGAATGAGCATGTTAAATTTTTTCTCCTTAAGACTACACACGTCCAAAGATGAACAATTGCTCAATCAAGTTCAACAGGTCTGACCATTGCAGTGCTGAACTCAACTTGGCTTTAATACCGCCAGAGTTGAGCTTAGGAGGCATTGCAGAGATGGTGGGCATGTAGAAATGTCAAAAGAGCTTTAGTTGAACTAAAAACATCACTCACCAGTAAAACAACAAATTAAATGTTTGAATTCTGAGCAAATAAATATTAAGGGTTCCAGAGAAGTTAAAAGTAAATAGGCTAGACTTAGTTTTTAATGTACTTACATAGCCAAACTTGCTCCAAGGATCGGCCAGGTATGGGAACAAGTTAATGATGCCCTTTGCGTAGTCCTCTTTAACATGCCTTGAAGGACTTGTCCTACACACACACACTACTGTATGAGATCCAAACAAAAGTATTGATGTGTAAATGACACCTTCTGGGAAAAGAGGGGTGTTTTGTTACACCACCTTAAGCCAAAAATTGTATTAGGTGCTTAGGTAAGTAATTATTACATGACAACATACCCATGTTCACTTGTCATATGTGCAACCAATATCTTGACCATATCGCGTCTTCTGCTATCCGTTAGGCTTTTTGTCCGAGCATACTCATTCATGATTCTCTCTCCACCAGGTTTGTTTTTCAGAATGTCTTCAATCATCTAAGTGTGAGTAATAAAAAAATGAACATACTGAAGCATTTAAAACAGTATCAAGTATTATTTAACAAAAAAAAAAAAAAANAAAAAAAAAAAAAAACAAAAAAACAAAAAAACAAAAAACCTCACTCATCTTCAAGTTTGGCATTTGTTTAAACTTTCTGTTAGGATGTAATATCTGCAGAACTTACTTGAGCTAGACGATTGTCCTCGTCTCTCTTTCTTGTAGCAGGACTACGCTGCAATATAATGGTGTCATCAGAGTCCCCCTCACTGAAGCTTGAAAGGGAGCTGCTTGCAGAGGAGCTCAACAATCTAGCAATCATGTTAACATTAAACTGATGTGAGCAACACTGTAACTGCAACACAGTTTAAGTGGAAACATTCCATTATTATAAGGAGACTTTTTGTTAATTACAAGTGGAATGTAAAATTTCACATTAGATTCAATTAGGCCCACTACTGTTCCAGAAGAGGTGGGACAGGTGAGCACAGGAACAAATTATTTTGAAATATCAAAATGAGATACAACAAATCAACAGATATATACACTTATCTTACATATCTGTAACATGTTAGGCTAGCCAGGAATGTATGGATGAATGGGGCTCTAAGCTAATAAGGAACTCACCATTGAGATTTGGGTCTTGGGGTAAACAAATCTCCAGCACACCAAGTTTCACTTGTTTCTTCATAAGAAACTCAAACATCTCCTCGTCAACTTCAGTGTTCGATTCATCACAGACTGTTAAGTCCAAGGTTGGAATGTCAAATTTCTTGACAACTGAAGAAAAAGGCAGAAAACCAGAACAAGACAGAAATCAAGATCATCTTTACTTGAATACAATAACCCCAAAACTGACTTGGTGCTCCTTTGCAGGTTAATTCCAATTGTGTGCAGTTGACAGCCTGTCTGCTACTGCTACTGGGGAGGCGCAAGTTTGCTATATACTCAGTATCAGCAAGGAAAACTACAATCACCAAGGGCTTAAAATAGGCCATAATTCTGAGTAGGGCAGGAATAATTCCTCGAGTAACTGCACTATTAAATATCATTGTTTAATACAAACAACTATATACAGTGCATTGTGTTTTACACAGATGATTATTACTGCCGCACAACATGCTTATGCAAGAGGCAGAGAGAAGAGACAGGCCAGAGAAAACTATTCCAAGTGTTTGGGATCATCTCAAGCTGAAAATAAATAAAAAGGCACTGAAAAAAAAAAAAAACACTGCACAGTGTCTGTTGTAAAACTGAACTAGCCTACCACAATAGCATGATGCATTTCAGTCTGGCTATGCAAGACAGTATGTTAAGAGACATTTAAAGAGGTGTATTCTGTTTGAATAACCTCATTACACGTTGGCTTTATAAAAGCACTCAGAAGAAAAATGCAGTGTTTCCCCTGCATTTATTGAATTATGAGCATCACTGCAATGACAACATCATCAGTACCAGGAAGACACTCGATAGTGAACACTAATGTGCTGACAGAGTCAGTGTTTTTGTGTTTTTAGCTGAGCGAGACCAGAGAATATTTGGTTAAAACAGACCAGCGATGCTGTTTTGACTTTACTGTTCTCAGTGAAGTTTCCTGATGTAATGCAGCCTCAGTGCGTTTTATGTGGCGTGATCACTGCATCGGACTTCGTTTAAATAAAATAGCCTTTTAAATGCTACATTTCTTGTCAGTAACCACTCAGTAACTTTGAAGGCGATTTGGCCTTGTGTTTCAGATTAATTTGGCATGCAGTTGACACACCAGTCATAATTTTGATTTAATGAAAACTCAACTCCTGGCAGTGTTCTTGGAAGAAGGAAATAACAGCAGGGTTTAAAACAGGCAAACCAGCTAAAAAGTCACATTTTTTTTTTTTTTTAAATAAGTGCTGGGCGGTGGAATTAATTTATGCCGATGTGAAGAGAGTTCATGTGAACTTTAAAAAGTAACTTAAATATAAATATTTGGAAAGTGACTGAAATATTTAAATAAACTTAAAAGTGTTACACTTGAGAACGGAATTTAGTGTCATGGAAGGTTGGTACAATGAGTGTTTAATTTGGATACGAAATTAGTAACTTTAGTTTTACTCACTACAATCCAAAAAGGATTTGAAGGTCAGTTACCTCTTATAACAAATGTACTTCTGATGATCCCTGTACTTCGCTCATACAGCCTGCATCCTTTATGACAAGAAAACACAAGTTAATTTCAATTTCATTATTACAAATATACGCCGCAATTTACAAGTTTTCTTGCTGACTGCCTGGCAGCCAATAACACTTGATTTCAAGTAAAAGTTCAGCGTAAAACGCACGCATTACAGCAACTTAATGGTCCACCAAACAGTTACGGCTCTGTTCAGAGTAAAACACACATGTAGCACTGACCAAACAGCAGCTCTAACGTATAACATTACAGAATAAAACACATGTTGCACCTACTGTCAGTAAAGTCCGCTAGTTACTGATAATAGTGAATATTGCTCTTTTGAAAATTGAATACGGGTGTTGCATCGATCGACCTGGCGTTAATAACTATCCACACACCGCTAAAAGTGGTGGAATGACAATTAGCTAACGGTAGAAGCTAATACTGTATATGTATGCATGTGTATGTATGTATGTGTATATATATAATGTTTTACATATATATTTTTTATCTTATTTTTTTATTTTATGCTTCATTTATATTTTACTTTATTTGTCCTTTTATACTGGGAAGCGGCCGCCTGTATTCATTTGAGTGAGTGGAGTGGGGGGGCGGTGCTATTGCGGTTGCCGCCAACACAAACAGCACAGATTTTCCCTTATTTTGCTGCTGCTGCTTAAGTTTTTGTCAAACTATGTCAAACTTTTAACGGCAGTGGACACACACACAGATGTAAAGTAAAAGCAGTGGTCATTTGTCAAACATTTCAGGTGAGTGTCATTAATTGCTAACAGCTAATAACTAACAGCTAATAGCTAACAGCTAGCAGCTAGCTAACAAGTAGCTCCAAGCAGCTCAGACACACTGTCAGTGGGGTGATTGGAGGAAATTGTTGGATTGAACATCGAGCTGTTGTTCCCATTTATAAAATATGGTAGAATCTGTTTGCGGTTATAATCAGGTATGACGTTTGTTATAGAGACGCAGCACAGCCTTTAGGATGCTTCTAATTAGCCCTACAGGACAAGCGGCAGACATTCCGCCTCTTTTGGCTGTGAAAGGACTTTAACTGATATATTTGTCATTTCTGCATCATTTACCTGCTTTAGTTTAGTTTGTTTTTTTAGCTTTAGTTTTAGTGTGAAGCTCCAGCAGAGAGAGAGAGAGAGAGAGCTTCTCTCCCTACCAGGTAATGTCAACCACATTTAACACTTTACTTCGCTTATTCAGAGAAACTTCTAGTGGTTTTCAGTGAAAACATATATTTCCAGATGATCTCTGAACCACATTTGATGTGATGAAACGTTTTAAACTACAACAGCAGACAGTCACTTCTCTTTCTTTAAAGATGGATCTCCTTGTAGAGATTAAGGATGTTCAGATTAACCATTTTTACTATTCATCGCATTTGTAAACATCATGGTGTCCATAAGAATTTGTCATGTAAGAATTTAGATACCGCGGTTTAGGGGAAAAAAAAACTTATTTTGGTTCACCTGGAAAAAACACAAAGTATTTTCCTCTTCTCCTCCCCTCCATTCCTACATACCTATGAGGTGGGGGAGGAGGGGAGGGGAGGAATAGGAGGACATGAGAGACATGAGGTTTGGGACAGTTATGTTTTCTCCATCACCATCCGACGTCCATCGATGATGAAGAGGCCAATCACACATTTTACTCTTTCTGCACATTTTTAATGAAGATGATCAGNCCATCGATGATGAAGAGGCCAATCACACATTTTACTCTTTCTGCACATTTTTAATGAAGATGATCAGAATTCCATCACTCTGATGAAATTTTAATCATCTTAATTAAGGCTGTCTGAGTCATTCCTGCAAAGAAACGTTGAAAATGGCTTACAGTTTAACATGGCTACGTTTAAAATGAATGCTGCTTTATTTGAAAAGTTGGTTCTAATAGTAGTCATCATCTAGTTCAGAGTATGTCATTTTCTTTAATAACAAGATTATTTTAAGTTATGAATAATTATTAATAATAAACTGTCAACATTTCATAAATGTGTGTATTTCTGTTTTGGAGATTCAAACTGAATTATTTTGTGTAATAGTTTGTTTCAAACATATTTCAGGGTGGCCGCGGGTCCTTAATTAAAAAATATTTTAAAGTAATGCCTGTAACAATATTACTGTAAATGTTCATTTATAAAGAGATGAACTGCTATTTATGATGTGATGTGATGTGATTTATGATGTGTTAACCAATGAGAGGAGGAAGGCGTGTCCGTAGGCAGAGAGAAAAGAGGAAAGGCAAGAGTCTAGGGATGAGAGT
>VXCM01010069.1:0-10394 GCA_014773175.1 Lucifuga dentata | reverse complement strand
AAATGATTGTCAGTAATGTAACATGTATGAAAATTGAATATATTAGGCTCAGACATGCAAAATGGTGGAATGGTCCTTTAACAGTGTTTATGTGGCAGAATTGCACGTGTTGGTTAAAAGTTGCTCATACCTGCGGTTGAGCTGGGCCTTCTTCAGAGGGATGTAAGCGTACGGGTCAAGTTTCCCTTTTTGCTTTATATCTCCTTTTCCTTTCTGAAGGAAGCAGAAAGAAAGAGGAAATACTCAAAATCAGCTTCCAAACACAGCACGCCTCTTTTCGCCCGCCATCCTGCAGGCTGCGTCTCGCTGTTAGACTCACCTTTGACCTGTACTCAGCTCCGGTGTCTCTGCTGGCTCCCAGCAGTCTGTGGATGCCTGAGCCCCCCGCTGAGGATGGCAAAGTTAGCTGTTAGCAAACACGTCACCTACATAACCTGCTGCTACAAACACAGGATTTCATGCCAAGTCAGACACTTTGGGCTATGAAAGCAACATGCACACGTCACTGAGGACACGGGATGCTTCATGAGCATCGTACCTTTATATCTAAGTTGGGGTTCAAGTTCCATGTCCTCGTCAAAGCTGTCATCTCGGAATTTCCTCTTCTGTGACTTTTTCTGAAGGTGAGACGAAACAGCAGAAGACAAATTTTAAAAAGTGGTATATTATTTATTTATTTCCTTCCTTTCTTCCTTCTTCCTACCCTTCTCCAGGATGTAAGGAACAAAAAAAAAAAAAAAAAAAAAAAAAAAAAAAAAAAAAAAAAAACACACACAAAAACAACAACCAGCGCACAATCAAACATAGAAACCAAAACCCTCTGCACATACATAAAGGTCAATTATATTTAGAAATCAAACGCTGCTCAATATTTTCTTTGTGAGCTTAAGTTCATTAAGAAAACTTTAACATTTTTGGTGCCTATCAGCTTCTTAAATGTGTAAGCTGTAGGGTTTACTCATATCTATTAATCAATTTGTTTATATCTTCACTAAAAAAATAATAATAATAATAATCTTTATTTGTCATGTAAAGCACTCAAAATGCTTTACATGACATGAAGAGTCAAATAATCAGAAGAAGCATAATAAAAATGAAGGATAAGAGCGCATAAGTATATAATAAGAACCGCACAGCACCGGTTAACACAACATTAGATATTAGATATTAAAAAGAACAAATAAGCTCATAGTGAAACTTGTTTCCATGGTTACCTGTCAAACACAAAGTACATGGTTTGGGTGTATTTTCAGGAACATATCTACACTAAGAAACAGGTAAATTATGACTCCCACACTCAAATTTAGACATATAAATCCTTTCTACTGGGATCAGCGCAGTCAGATATCTCTCAAAACCAAAATCAGCTTTAAACAATCTGTAAGCGTCACATAAAGGGTAACTATATAATTCAACTCTGTAAATCCATATCTTTTAGTCTGAGATCAATCATAAGCTTTATATATTCAGGATTAAGACTTNCTCTGTAAATCCATATCTTTTAGTCTGAGATCAATCATAAGCTTTATATATTCAGGATTAAGACTTCTAGTATCATACCATAAATAACATAGCCTACATTCATCAAGAATAACTTTAAGAACCCTTTCAGACTCAAACACCGTTGTCATACATTTGTTAAGTCAGCTAAACATCATATATGAGATCCTCTTAGTGCTGCTGCTTACTAAATGCAACCAGACATGCATCATACACGTATTTATCTTTCTGTCCAGCTTGTCTCTGTATGAATGTCTGGACAGCAGCATGATTTATCACTCACACTCTTGACTCCAGCCTCTTCTAGGATGTCGTTCATCTCTCCTTTATCACCTGCAGGAGGAGAGAAATGTCAGAGTTCAATTAAAAGTCATCAACGGTCATTAAAGCCATATAACGCATTCCTCCACCTTTGTCTTGGTCTTCATCTTCGTCTTCTCTGATGATCAGCCGTCCATCTGATGACACCTTGAAGCCGTGTTCAGCCTTGCTGCTCTTCTTCAGCTGTGGATTGGTGGCTGACGGGGGAAANACCTTGAAGCCGTGTTCAGCCTTGCTGCTCTTCTTCAGCTGTGGATTGGTGGCTGACGGGGGAAAAAAAAAAGAAAAATCAACATGCACATGAGCAACAAACAGTCAAATAAGACAGGATGTGACAGGATGCGTGTTCATTTCACTCGTACCCAGGACTCTCTGGGAAACCTTTGCGTCCAAGAAGTTGAGCGGGTCGTCTTCTTCTCCTTCTTTGAGCCACGCTCGTCCCTTCTGCTGTTTTCCTGCTCTCTTCCTGGCATTGCCTGCCTTCCCTTCGTCCTCTGAGAACTCGCTGTCTGATTCAGCGAGGATGTCCTCAATACTAGAAAAGAGCACGGGGCTTTAGGAAGGTCTGCAGTGGAGACGTAGGCGTTGGTGGGGAGCAGCAGCCTACCTTTCATTCTTGGCTTTCGGCGCTTCCTGTTCGCTGTCGGAGTCGTCCTGCTGCTCGGCGGCCTGTCTCCGCCTCTTGGTGCGAGCCTCGGCTTTGCGGATGTTCATGAGCACCTTGTGATGTTCTGCAGGCAGCATGCTCTTCACCAGCTCAAAGCTGAGGAACGTCAGGCAGAAAGTCAGAGAGCAAACACAAAACACACTTCACAGCTGTGCTGCTTTATTAATAATAATAATAAACTTTATTTGTATGGCACCTTTCATAGACGACAGGTCACAAGGTGCTTCACAAGCAATAATATAAAACAATAAAAACAATACATAAAATCAAGAAACTGTAAAAATCAATAAATAAAAGATATCAACTAAGAGCAATAAAACCATAAAAAAGTGACTACGTAAAAGCTTGTCTAAACAAAAAAGTCTTGATCTGCCTTCTAAACACAACCTCAGAATCAACAGAACGGACAGCAGGAAGGGCGTTCCATAGTTTAGGTGCTACAGCCTGGAAAGCGTGATCTCTACAGGTCTTTAAATGGGTACGAGGGACGACCAGTAACTTCTGACCTGAAGACCTGAGAGACCAGGAGGCAGAGTCTGTCTGTATAAGATCCACAAGGTAAGGAGGTGCCTGACCATGCAAGGCTCTAAAAGTTAGACCATTTTATCTGGTCTTCATTGGGAGCCAATGAAGACCAGATAAAATGGGAGTAATATGTGATCTCCTGGCTTTAGTTAAAAGCCTCACAGCAGCATTCTGAACAGTCTGAAGCCGATTTAAAGAAGTTTTGCTAAGACAAGTAAAAACAGAATTACAATAATCTAAACAAGAAGAAATAAAAGCACGGATGACCATTTCTAACTCAGTTTTAGACACAACACCGTTGTCATACATTTGCTAAGTCAGCTAAGTTTGGCAATGTTCCTCAAGTGGAAGAAAGAAGAGCAGGTCAACTGCCAAACTTAAGACAAAGAGTTATCCAGGACAACACCAAGGTTAGGTACAGAAGAACCTAAGGACCCAATACATGATTTAATCTTCGGAATCTGACTGTCAGGGGCAACAGTCAGTCTCTGTTTTTTCTACAATTTCTACATTTAACTGCAGAAAGTTTGCAGCAGCCAGTTCCTGGTGACTGACAAACAATCATTCAAAACCACAAGTTTATGAAGCTCATGAGGTTTAAAGAAACAACACAGCGGAATGTCATCAGCATAGAAATGATCAGAGATATCATTAAAATTCGTGATTAGCTGACCGAGTGGAAGCATGTACAACGTGAACAGAATAGGTCCTAAAACTGACCTCTGTGGGACGCCACATGACAAAGCCGCTTTATCAGACATGAACTGGTTAACAAGAACTGCAAAACTTCTATCACTGAGGTAAGAAGAGAACCAGTCCAGTGCAGACCCAGTGACACCCACCAACCTGTCAATGAGAGTTCTGTGATTCACCGTAGCAAAAGCTGAGCTGAGATCTAATAAGACCAGCACCGAGTTCTGCAGCCATCATAATGTCATTAGTAACTCTGAAAAGAGACGTTTCGGTCGAATGCAATTTTTGAAAACTTGATTGGAATTTATCAAAAATGTTATGTCTCTCCAAGAAAGACGTAAGCTGCATGGCAACAACCTTCTCCAGAATCTTAAACAAGAAAGGTAACTTAGAAATAGGCCTACAGTTTCCTGGTAACAAAGGATCAAGGTTGGGTTTCTTTAACAGCAGTTCAACAATGGCATGCTTAAAATAGTTCGGAACACATCCAGTTGAAAGCGACAAATTAATCAGATGCAACAGAAGAACCAACAGAATTAAAAACTTTTAAAAACAAAGAAGTGGGTAAAATATCTAAAGGACTTGATGAAGGTTTTGTTTTTCTTAACAAATCTGTCACATCCTCTAAGGAATCCAGGTTTGCATCACATTTTGAGCCGCTGAAAGGAGAGGCTAGACGAAGGTGAAATGCTTGCTCGAACATTTTGTACTTTCTCCACAAAGTAATTGAGAAAAGTGTTACAGTCCTCATTTGAGAAGACAGGAATATGTGGAGAAGCAGGAGATAAAATAGAATTTATAGAGTCCGACAAGACTTTAGGATTTCACTTACTAGAGGATATAAGAGCAGTAAAAATAATCATTTCGAGCATTCTTCATCATGTCATTAAAAACAGCAATAAGCTCCTTCAGATACAATCTGTGAACCTCAAGTTTAGTGGCTTTCCATAACCGTTCAATCTTCTGGCATTCACGCCTGAATGAAGCAGAACTCTTGTGCCTTAAGTGTTTTTAAGCAAAGCACATATTTTCTGGGATAGAGGATCTGCAGGCCTGTAAGACTGCAACCATCAACCCAACACCACAAACACCTCGTGACTTTAGAGCCATCGCTCTAACACCTCGACTGAGCACATGTATGCAGTGTCTTGTGTGTAGAGAATGTCATCTCCTGGATAAAGTCCACTGCCGTTTAGACAAAGCCAACGCTCATGTCCGTATTCTTTTTATGGATTTCTCCTCTGCCTTCAACGCATCTCCTCTTAAAGCTGTGTGACCTGAACATCAGCAGCACTCTGCTTCTCTGGTCAGGGAATTCCTGAAACGACCGCAACGCGTCTGCCTCAGCAACACCTTTCTGACTGTCTTGTCCTGAACACTCTGTCCCATCTCCCTGTCCCTGTCCTATCTCCGGAAAGAATAACAGCTTTGAAATCTTCCTACGAGACTTCAACAAATATTCTGACAGCATCCGCAACAAGCCAGGAGAATGCTACAGCTGCATCACTGCGTGTTAGCTAAAAGGTGCAGACCTTTTACTGATGGAGAACTCATTAAGGCTTGTATGCTGGGGATCGAGGAACTTTTGCCGTAGGAAAAATACACAACGGACGTAATCAGTCGTGTTAACCAAGTCCAATTATCAGATTCCAGTGGATCCTTATACGAGGACAGTTTTTCTAAACTTCTTTCTGAAGTCAAGTCTGCGGATTATATATCAGTTGCTGTGGATTAGTCAACAGATAAAATGGACACGGCACAACTTTCTGTATTTGTGAGATACTTCATTGGTGAGGCTTTTAAAGAGGAGCTGCTGTGCCTTTTGCCACTGACGTCCAACACAACAGGTGAGGCAATTTTTGAAAGGTTTCTTCGATAAGCACTGCCTGGACATGAGTAAAATAAACTGGTCACTGACGGGAGAGGGGCTTTGCATCTCATTTAGCAGCACAGTATTCCGCTGGTAACGTGTTACATTGCGTTATACCTAACATCAGACTGTTTTGTGTGCTAAACTGTCAGGGGGAAATGAAACAAAGGATGGACACAATCATTAAAATTGTAAACTACATCCGCTCAACCTCCAGTTTACAACACCGGCTTTTCAAACAGCTGCTGCAGGAGTGGGAGGCAGAATATGCAGACCTGTTGCAGCGCAGTGATGTCCGGTGGCTGAGCAGGGGACGTGTTTCGGAGCGATTCTGTGCCTTGCGTCATGAGGTGCTTTTATTGCTGTCTAACTAGAAATCCACCAAAGCAGAGGAGTTCATCAAATTTTTGCAGGACCAGGATTCCACGGCCCGTGTTGCTTTTTTTATGTGACGTTACTAGTCATCTAAACAAGCTTAACCTGCAGATTCAAGGTGGAGGGACAAGTGTGGGGGACCTCCATGAAAAGGTGTTAGCTTTTCATGTAAACCTGGGCATATTCTGCACAGATTTAAAGGGAGACAGATTACACGTCCCCACACTGCGTGACGTGCCTGTCACCTCAACTGTGTTGCCAACAATGGAGGCATTACTAGCAAAATTGTGCGAGAATTTTAAGATGCGATTTGAAAACTTCCAAGATCCCTCAGCGGGTGCTTCTCTTTGCGCGCAATCCATTTGTTGTGGCTGCTGCTGGGACCTGTCCAGCAGAGACAAAGACTGTGATGCCCTCAGTGGATGAGGCCTCTGTCCAACTGGAAATGGTGCAGATGCAGCACAGTGACGTCTTGAAGGCTAAGTTCAGTGAGGAGGACCTTTGTGTGTTTTGGGCTCACCATGCCCATCAGTATCCGAACTACAAGAGACTGGCACTGCACCTCCTGACTATGTTTGGCTCAGCGTACATTTGCGAATCTGGTTTCTCAACCATGAATCTCATTAAAGGTAAGAAGTGCAACAGACTTACAGACTCACACTTGAACCAGTGTATGCACGTTGCTCTTACCACTCACAAGCCTGTGTTCAGCAAACTTGCTGCTGAGCGGCAATGCCACCCGTCCCATTAACAACTTGTGTTTAGCGTGCTTTAGCAAAGTAGCATACTTCATAAAGGCAGATCAGAGTTTATTTGATAGTGCTGTCATGACATGATGTTTCACAGTTAGGCAAGGGGATAAATGACTCTGATAATGCTGCTGGTATTGTGCTTGTTGTTGGTTAAGAATATAATGCAAGTCAAAATCTAAATGCAGTTATTACTGACAGTGACTAAAATAAAAGCCATGGAATGTTACTTCATATGTTAGTTGCACGAGCAGGATAAATAAGTTAAATTTTAATTTCTGCTACTTCAGAGAGTTTCTACATACCATGGCATATTTCATATATTACAGGACAACAAATGACTATATTGCTGGTATGCTTATTACTGAATACAATTTAAAAGAGAAACTTTAATACTATTGTAGACAGTTATGTCTGTTATAGAATGGAAAATGACTGTGATATGTTTTTGGTGGTGCAAAAATAAAATGCAAATTACAGATTTTTTTTTCCCCACTGGCCCCCGACTCCTTCATTTTGCAAAAGTGGCCCCTGGTCAAAAAAGTTTGAGTATCCCTGCAATACACACTCACCAGGATAATGTTGATTATATCTACAAGAAAGCAAAACAACACCTTGCTCTTCTTAGCAAACTGAGGAGCTTCAACAGCAGCCAGCACACCCTGTCCGTGTCTACAAACCACATGTAACATCGCGGCATGGTCTCTGTAAAACACAAGAACTACCTGCCACAGGTCCTCCATCGGGCCAGCAAGATCATCGGAGAACAGCAACTCCAACTCCAGGACCTATTCTCTCAATCCACAACAAAAAGGCCAATCAGGATGTACGATGGCCCCACCCATCCTCTCAGCTGCTGCCATCAGGCTGCAGGAAGTCCCTACGGCCAGGGACCGCTACGAGAAATTCTTTATCCATCAGCTATGAGCATTCTCAATAACAGGCTGTTTAAATAGACCCCCCCAACACACACACACACACACCCCTTAGCTACCTACCCATCCAAAGCACTACTGCTGCATTTTAAGTCATTGCAGTCACTGCAGTCAACATCAATTTAACGCACTTATTCACTGTGCATTTTGCTAACTGTTATGCATTGTATTTATCGTTGTTACTGCTAACTTTTATGCACTGTATATTGTTATTATTGCTAATTTTTATGCATTGAATTTCTTGTTACTATTGACAGTTTCATGCATTGTATGATGTGTGACAGACTTATAATAATCAGCATCACTGTCATTACTGCTGCTCAGTCACTGACAGATTTTTAAGATTTTTCTTTTTTTTTAGGAAGCATAACCGTTGTGTTGCGTTGCATAGGTTGTGTTGTTGTAGGTTGTGGTTGCTGATGCTGTGTATTGTGTGTGTGTTGCGTATGGTGTGTGCTGTTGTGTATGCTGTGTCAAAGACAAATTTCCATTTTATGTAAATCAGAGGGACAATGAAGTCATCTGAATCTGAATGCAAAGCAACTCGCTGCAATTTAGCTGCTGCAGTTTGTGTGCATTTACCACAAGCTAGACAAGCTGTGACTGACTGTGTGCGTGCATGCATGCGCGAGTGTGCATGCGTCCATGTGCTTGCTTGCTGTGTACTTCCTGTGTATGCGGCTGTTGTAGCTCAGATTTGGACCAGTACAGAACTTTATGATGCGTGATTTAGTTTTTAGGTCTCTGAACGCGATGCGTCCGACGAACTTTGTGACTAAAAACATCTCGCCGTTGTGCCACGCAGAGGATCCATGGAGAGAACTGAAACTGGACTCTGCTAAAGCAGTTCATATCCCCGCTTATAGAGTCAAAAAACACACAGAATCCCTGTTAATAAGCCCTCCCTCTCCTGAAATTATAGTGTGTTTCATTGAAATTGGGGAAGAAAAAAAAAAAAAAAAAAANGTTTTTGCAGCCATGACAGTTTTTTTTTTTTTCATTTATTTGATTTCATTTTTTCAGCTTTTAGTTGGAAGTTTAGCTCTTACCCAAACTTTCTAATGAACTTGGTGAAGATGTTCTTGAGTTTGGTCCTGAAGTGTCTCCGCACGTCATCCTTGATGTTTCCGACGCCCTCCATCTGAAGAGAGTGAAATCTGTGTTACATCGCCGCTGCCGTCTCCGCCTGTGTTTTCCAGATCAGACTGTGCTGTTCCTACCATGACGGTGACGTGCGAGGCCAGCGTTTTGGGGTCCATGATGAAGAGGATGACCTTGATGAAGCCCAGCGCAGCTTTGACGATCTCCCTGGTACGAGACGTCAGCAGCAGACAGATGTTGTGCAGCAGCTGCTCCATGATGCTCACCTCTATGGCGTCTGGAAGACAAAGGCGCCAGAATGAATCCGACCGCAAACCAAAAGGTTCAAAACGACGCCGTGCGGCAAAACGATTCCAGACGAGCAATTTAAGTCTTTTCATAATGACTGTGATTTACAAGGCTTTCACCGGAATGTATTCAGAAGATCTGAAGCTGCAGTGATTAGCTTTTTGCCACTAGATGGCAGAAAAACTCCAAGACAATGTGTCTGACAATCCAGATAAATTATGATACAGTGCAACTTTAGCATCTTCTGTTAAAAACTCAAATATTCTCTACTTTATTTGCACATATACCAAAAGAAAAATACAAGACTTTATTTAAAAAAAAAAAAAAAGAAATGTGAATGCAAATTGCAAAAATCCCTCACGGGGCTTATACAAGGCAGTTCACCAGAACGCACAGCGCTGGCCAAAAGTACGTCATCCCCCTGTATTTCTGTATAAACTTTACTAAAGTATCACTCCAAACACAACAACATTCATTTATTGGTGTTTTACTAGTAGCTGAGTATTCGTTCAGAATATTCAACTATTCTTTAGACTTAAATGTGGATTTCAGAGTAGTAATATGACTATAATACTTCTACAAGTCAGTGAAAACAGGTGAAAACCATTTGACCTCTGACCCTACCCCAAAGAAGATGTTTTAACTTCCTGTTTGAGCTCTATTAATAATATTGATATTCTTCAAATTTTAACATGTCTAAAGTGTCTTCCTACTGAACAATATTAACAACTATTGGCTTTTTTTCAGTTGTACTTACTCTAACACTAAAAATACATGTTGTGTTTGGAGTGGTACTTTGGTAAAGTTTACACTAAAATACAGGGGGTGCAGTACTTTTGGCCAGCGCTGTAGATGTCACCACCTAGAAAAATAAAATCAGAAAATGAAAGTGTGTTTCATTCATAAAATCTCTGCTTTTAGTTGTGTTGGTGCCCATCAACACTGAAACCACCAGTTTTGTAGCTGCTGGTTTTTATTTTCAGAGAGGCTCTTCTTCTGACAGCAGGCCTACCTTTATACTCAAACACCAGTCGAGTCAGCGCCAGCACGGTGCAGGTGATCAAGGTGACGGAGCCGGTCAGTCCTGCATACAGCAGCAGCAGATACTGCTGCATGGCCTCTGCAGCACACGCACATTTTAAAATGTCATCGTTATGTTAAATCTTCAAAAGGTCTTCAAAATGAGGAGAAGTTGGACATATTTGACAGGATTTGTAATGAAGAATGATGACTGACTTTAAAGGACCATACCACCCATTTTGCATGTTTGAGTCTAATATATTCAATTTTCATACATGACAACGATTTTCCAAAGGATAAAACCGTATTTCAGCTTTCCTGATATTTTGCTAAATCTCTTAATGTTTCAA
>VXCM01010068.1:0-10363 GCA_014773175.1 Lucifuga dentata | reverse complement strand
AAAAAAAATAAAGGAAAACCATTGAATGAGAAGGTGTGTCCAAACTTTTGACTGGTACTGTATATATATATATCTATATAGATATATATATATATAATCATGCATCCACCCTTGGATCTGGATCTGTGACAAAATTTTAATGGGTTCTTCCCTTGGCCACACACCATCCTTCCACCATGTTTTGTCAAATCACATCAGAACTTTTTGAACCAATAACAAATAAATAAATCAGCAAACCAATAAACAGCGATCATGCATGTTTTAGCCTAATACATACAACTCACATACATATTATGTTACTGACAACCAATTTCCAAAAACACAAAACCCTATTTAGTTGTCCTATTGCTTTTTTTCAAATCCTCTAATCTTTCAAAAGCAAATGTTCAGGTGATACACCCACCTTAAAATTCTATGTTTTGCCTTCTAACACTTTTGCAGGATTTGTGGAAAGCACTGTCATTTTAATTTCTAGGTAAAAGCCATCTTGTCCTGGGTTATATTCTAGCAGAGAAATACATTATCTTCCATACAGCTCTGTGTTGAATCAGTTAAATAAAGTGACTTCAGCAAGAAAAAAAACAAAAAAACAAAACCTAATAGACATGTTGTTTGCTGTGATGGATTACATATTTTAAGTGTGTTTCAAATCTCTACAAGTTGATAATAGTGTACTAGAATGAACAGAAGCCAATGGCAATCTGGAAGGTAGGGGAAAAAAAATTAAAATTTACCGCTAAAGTAGTATATTTTGGGAAATGGTAGTCAGTAACATATGGATCATATATATTGGGCTGAAACATGCGCGATTGCTGGCATGATCCTTTAAAATATATCCTCCGTGGGGGGATGTAATAATACGGCATGGTCATTATTATCGTGGAACTAAATCAGCTCCACATGAAAATGAAGCCAAATGAATGAAAAATGAACTGAACTGAGAGGTCATTTCCAATAATAATGATAAATATATAAAAGTTTTAATTTTAACTTCATGGCATTCGCTCAGAATCAATTCTGGATGAGGGCTCATCATGGGTGATATTGATAAATCATTCATACTGGATCACATTCCATCATATCAGAGGTGAGCGACCAGTTGATGCTGGCCTAATATTTTGGCAAATATCGACCAGAATTCCGGTCAGTTCTGCAGGATTCAGAGTTAGATAATAGTAAAGTTGTAGTTACTAATAGTAAAATTAGTAAAGATGAATTCAGCTTTAAACTGTGTAACCTGATGAAACCAACAGATTTAATTCTAAATCCAACAGATTCCTAAAGGAGAATAAGCCAAAGAAAGTAAGACTAAGACTCTTTGCTCTAAAAAAAACAAAAACAAAAACAAAAAAAAAAAATAAATAAAAAAAATTAAAAAATGACTGAAGGATGAATCTCACACTGGGCAGCACGAGCTGTTGAAGCAGCGCCATTAGAGTAATAATCTCCTAACGCAGGACCTTCTGGAGCCTTTGACACCTCCTCTTCCTCATTACCCCTTCTCTGATTGTCTCTGGTGGTGGTCCGTGGGGTCCGTATCCTTCTTGCTAAATTGGGAGACTTGGGATATCTCCAGGCAAGTTCAGCTTTGATGTTTCATTTTTTTTTTTTTTTTTTTNTTTTTTTTTTTTTTTTTTTTGAAACCAAAGAGGAAGTGACATCCCAACAGAGAATATTATGCTAATCTTGAGAATGTTAATTAAGCCCAAAGGGTTAATTTCTTCGACTTTATCAGCTGCATGCATTAAATCTGTCTCTCAGTTAATGTGGAGTGTAGAATGCTTAGAAACAAGCAATGCTACAAATTTTGAGACATTACTTCCTTCCTTTTGCCTGAAAGTTTCCTTAATCCTCTTGCTTTGAATTATAATTGGTACAATCCCAAAGTCAAAGAGCTCTGTCATCTTTCTTTTTTTTTTTCCTCAAATGAAACTTATCACAAGGAATTTCACCTCATTTTGTAGAATATGCTCCTGGATATTGCAAATTACTGTACAAATCACTAGATTAAGGCTCAAGAGGTAGAGTATTATCTACACAAAAAGAGAAAATTCAATATCAGTGATGAAAACAAAAATATATTCCAATACCAACAATTTAAATACAGCTAATTCTTTACTGAGGGGAAGTAAACAGTGTCTAAATTGATGATAATTACTTTGATACCAGCTATGCTTTTCTTATCTTTCAGTTTCTGCACAAGGAAAATAATGAATCCATGGGAAATCTCAAGGCAGTGTCAGTGGTCGAGGTCTTCATGGGTTCAAAATTTTGGACCCATCTGAAACAGACTCCTGGAAAAACTACCAAAACTTCACATACATAAACTAAGATACAAACCAGAATGGATCCGAGGATAGTTAAGTCCAATTCGAAACAGACCAGAGGAAAGTGAGACCCACCCAAATCCACAGGAAAAAGCGCATTTTCTCCTGCGGCGACTATGCTGGTTGACCACAGCTGATAGCGAGACAGCTCTGAACAAACCCATGGGTGGAATTCATAAAGCTCCAGACTTATTAAATATCTTCATGCAACCACGTTCCCTCATTCAGAAATGCCTGTTAACACAGCTTTTAGCGTTTGCCGTGAAAGAGGTGTTACTGTGGTATTTCCTTATTTACATGTTGGGGAAGCGATTCATAAAACACACCATCACACCCAAATTAAGTCCTGTTTCAGTCTGGTGGTACATTTCGGTGGCATGAAATCTGAGTGACATTTTAAACTATGTTTGCCTTACATGTGTTCATGATCAATAAATCTGATAGATAAACACACTCAGCTCATCAGTCATTTAACCCTTAAATACATAGGATGGGTCTTTAGTGACCCGGGACCACGTCACGCACCTCTAATTCATTCATTTTTTTTTCAATTAAGCTCTCAACCCCCTCGTATTCCTCAAACTCTTTGTTTTAAACAGTTTTAGGGTTTCGAGTTGTCAAAATTGATGAAAATAATTGTTTTTCTAATGTTTTTCGCTAAAACGTGTACAGGGTCACTCGGGACCCGAAGTATGTAAGAGTGTCACTTTTTTATTTTCCTGGTAGGCAGCAGGTAATAGTTGTCTTTTCAACGTTGGTCCTTAGGTGGCGCTGTAGTATCACTGATATATAAACAAATGCCAAAAGTAGGAGGAAGAAGCTGTTTATGCTGTAAATTATGCTGCTAGCTTACTGCTACAGAAAGACGCTGCAGCGCTGTGTCAGAGCTTCATGCAGAGCAGCATCGCTGTGATGCTCCGGCTTTGATGACGGGATCTATAAGTCATTGTAAAATTATAATATAGCAAATTTTTTTTTTTTTTTTTTTTTTTGTGGGTTTGCTATCATTCATAAAATGTTCTGGAAAGTTTACAAACAAAAATATTTTGCTTTGTAGCTCAATTTGTGTTGTGTAACTTATGGGTTGCTAACGACCTGACTTATGTCGGAATGGATGAAAAACAACTCATGCATTTAAGGGTTAAATGGTGAGTTTTGGTCTGATCTTGCACATAAGCACTCTTGGCACTGCACCTCTTCCTCAAGCCTCATCTGTTGCGCTCTGTCTCCCTCACATGTGACACACACACACACTATCCATACACCACACATATCCACATAAGGGTGCATGGGAGGTGTATGTGTGGATATGTGTTATGTTATTGTCGATGTCTTAAAATGCAGAGCTCTAAAGCAGAGAATCTAGGGTTTTTTTTTTTTTTTTTTTNTTTTTTTTTTTTTTTTTTTGGCCAATTTAACGTGTCAATTTGACACCAGTTGAAGCAGTAGAAAGCGTAGCTCGTAAATATGAAGCATCTCATTAGCATGTCAATCTTCACTGGCTTTTGCCTGTGACGCCTTACAACAACATGTCAGTAATGGGATGACAATGTGCTTATTAACGAGATAAGCTTTATGAACATGCTTTAACTATCACGGTGTGTATTTAACATGACATTGTGTATTTACAGGGATTTTTTTATGAATCTCACCAACTGACACGCAGATCCGAGGCAAAAGTATGGGATCCAGCCTGATTAGTTTCAATGTAATTTTGTACCCAGCCTGTCTCGTGTCCCAGGCCGTGTCACATTTCAGCTCTAGTAAAGACCTCTAGTCAGTGGTAAATAAAAACATGCACTAGCTGAACACTCAACAGGGCCATGCTGCATGCAAAGCAGTTGATGTGAGACATGATACTTTATGTACCTCAGGACAAATTTGCATCTGAGCCCATTTGAAGAAAACCAATGAGTGCTATCAGACAAAATGTGTGGTCCCCTACAGGCGTGTTCATTCACCTGCACATTTACCACAAAGACAGTGTGTCTCCCTACCATTTCATTAGCATTAATTCTTCCACCTCAAGATGGAAAAACGTCAAAGCATTGGGCCTTTTGAAACGTGGAAAGAATGAACAGCTCTCACTGCTCACCCTGAGTGATGAGCAATGTCCTGACATGGCAGGTAACGGTTATGTATCGCCCTTCTTCCTATATGTGACACGTTGAAATGATAGGCGTTACGGCGAGTGATGGATTCTGCAGAGCAGCAGTAGCTTATGTGCCATTCTGCAAAAAGTTGAATTGCAGAGCAGAAATTCATCTCAAGGTTGATGTAAAAAGTAAAATTAAAGGGGTGTGGAGTTTGGCTGCTTCAAGGTCACGTTCACATTAATTCATTTGCCGAGGTCTTGTTTTTCAGCTGTGTTAAATGGCACAAAGGCAGAATTAAAGGGCAAAATGATTGTTCTGAATAACAGGTTATTTAAATTTTAAAGTTGAATTAATGTGCAATATACTGTGCTGCTGTATTTTAATGCAAATCAAAGGACTATAAACTATATTTTATGTAGTTTAGTCTATTATTATTATATTATTGCATGTCCAGAAAAGATTTATATGGAAAAACCCAAACTAACATTCTAAAATTCCCAGTCAGATATTACAAAGAAGCACACACGTCCATGTACACAGCCAATAATCTTGATTGCGCTGATATCTTTTCATATTAAAAGGACTCAAAGGATATAAAGAATCACAAGAAATCACTTGAAAATCTGCAGCAATAAAGGAGAAGGTCAACTGCATTATAATACTGAATTATTTCAAAGGACTAATGAAAAGAAATTTTCCAGTTTTATTGGTCAAAATGAATCATGGAGGTACTGCAGCAGTACAAAAAGAGAGACCCAGCCTCAGTAATATGTAATTAAGACTCATTGTGTTGGGTTTTTACCAATTTTCCCTCAGAAAAAAAATGATTTTTAAAAGGAACAAGTTAGTTCAAAATGATTTTTTTTTTTTCAGGCTTCTATTTTAGAATTCAACAAAAGTTTTCTTTTTTCTTTTTTTTTTNGATTTTTTTTTTTTCAGGCTTCTATTTTAGAATTCAACAAAAGTTTTCTTTTTTCTTTTTTTTTTCTGTTTTTCACTATAATTTGCAGTAAATAAGGTCATCTGGCAATACTTTTGTTCAACGCTGTATATGTACCAAATTGGACCTGTAACTAGTCTATCATGTGACAAATATGCTTAAATTTTTTTTGTTTGGCATATTACTTTCCAGAAAATAGGCTAAAATCAGATCAGTTTACTCAAACCATTACAAAATCCTTCTTTTCTTTTCTTTTCCTTTGCTTTTTTTTTTTTTTAATTCCTTGATCCCTCTCTGGATATGGATCTGCACTGAATTTAATGAGTTCTTCCCAGTTTTGCCAAATTTAATTCAGAACTTGAGAACCTGCCAACAAACAGACAGAGTAAAAACATGAGCTCCATAGTGGAGTTGGAATGAAGACAGAGTAGGAATGACTAAACTACCTACCAGAGCTTTGAGAACACATCTCTTTTCTCAATAAAGACATGGTGTGTGCGCTTTCATCCATTTGAAATGATTGAGAGACCAAACACCCCTTTTTTTTCACCACCAATGCCTAACCCTGTAATATTGTTAAGTGAACATAATTTGCACCTGTCTCTCCCCGTCAGTTTCTAAAGATGGATATGTTGAAATCAGAAAAAAAAGAAAAAAAAACATATCACATTTCTCAGCAGGAATTCACAGCAAGCTGAAAAGATGTATTCACATCCAACAAGCAACAGAGTGGGAAAAAAAATGCTCTGCAAATGTTGCCCATATGGTTTGTTACAATAATATCAGTTCAGTTGCTGTTTTCAGTCTAGTTGTCAAAGTTTGACCTGATTGGATCAGTCCTCAGATTGCTGCATCATGATTTAAAATAAATAAATAAATACATAAATAAAAACTACTATTTAGACATCATCATTTAGGAGATAATGTTCATTTCCAGACCTGCAGGCAGTGGGAATTAAATCGAACAGTGCAAAGATGCTCCATTATTAGTGCCAAAACTCCATCCTCAGGGGATGGACCCCAGGTTTGTGCTTTTTTTTTTTAGGTACTGAGATCCCTATCCCACTAATTGATTTTCCCTGATTTTTTGAAAGCAGAGACAGAAATTGTTCCGCAGAGAGACGGCTGATTTGTTAATTACGAGTAACCTGGATTAGTCATAAAAGCCTTGGAACCATTTAGGCAAAATTGCATAAGCCAGTATACAGAGAACAATCTATTAACAGAGTAATACAACACCAAGGAGTATTTGCTCACATTATGTTTGTCTTGACAGTTGAATTCTTTCTATTGCCTTATAAATTCTAAGATCCCTGGACAGCTGAATCAAAACAACATTGTGTGCTCACTATGTATTATCCTCTGTTAATTATATTGCATTTTTCCTTTTACACAGTGGTAAAAATCTGATTTTTCATGATTTACAATGCATAATTAGTGTGAAAGTCAAAGATGTGCAATTTTTGTTCAAACAACACTTAATTGCAGACTGGAGATTTAGACATTTGAGTATTTCTGAGAGGCAGAGCTAAAAGGAAAAACAGTTTTTAAAAAAAAATGCAAATTAGCCAATTCATCCTTTGCTAAGCTCTGCCTCCTCTTAGTTACTAGTGTACTTAATAAGTCTACTGTATCTCAGGCATCTGCAGTATAAAATGTGCACTGATAGATATTTGCACCATGATGTAGATCTTTCAAAATCATCTATACCATCATCTATCTTAAATGTCACTAACAGGCCAATTAATGCATTTGATTGTATGTAGATCCAAACAACTGAGCCTTTGCATGTAGATGAAGAAATAGTAAGAGACAAATCTGATGCAAACCTAGCAAATCTGAATATCCTGTAATTATTCAGAAGAGAGCAGAAAAAACATGACATAAGATTTGCTTGTTATTGTTCTTAGACATTCTGTACTGGAGTTGAAAAAGCAAAGACAAAAATCGTCTAAGCCCAACTTGTTTTGAGGTTCAGCATTTAAGAACTATTGGCCTAATGCAATACTCTATGCAAAATCCTGAAAGTATCAAAATGCCCACAGAAACGTATCAAGCTACCCCTGCAGCATCATTCATGCATTTTCTCAGCACCAAAACACAGCTAAATAGAATAAATATTCCCATTTCAATCCTCATATATAACATACTGTAAAACCTATGAACAAGCACTGACTTTGGGTTGCTGGAAATCTTTGGATTTCAGGAACTGGCCGACCTTCACCAATCCCATTTTCAATCTTTAAGAAGTTATTCCATATTTTCTTAGCAAGTAAAAAAAATGTGAAGTTCGTCCTTTGACTGGTAATCTGCAAATCGATCCTGATCAGCATCAAAATACAAATGATCATGGGATATATGTGCAAATCATTTTTTTTTTTTTTAAATCTANATCAGCATCAAAATACAAATGATCATGGGATATATGTGCAAATCATTTTTTTTTTTTTTAAATCTAACCATGAACATTACACAATGAAAAAGTCATATCTTGCATTAAGAAACTCTGGAATCGATACAGTTATTCAATTTCTGTTGGCCTGTAGTGCAACTTTTGTCCAGATTTCATGTAAATCTGCTCACTATAGAATACATCTGCCTTAAAGGACCATACCGGTAATTAAGCCCAACACATGCTACATTATTGACAGCCATTTTCCTGTTTTCCTGTTATTTTGCCAAGTCCCCAATTCTTTCAAAATCAACAGTTCAGCTGATACACCCTCCTTGAAATGTATTTTTTTTTCCTGCTAACACTTATGACCAAATGTAGAAGGATGGCCATTTTTAATTTAGCTGTGCCCTTCTGCGGGGACTATATTCCCCAGAGGAAACATACATTTTCTTCCATGCTGCTCCACGTTGGTTAAATAAAGTATTTCAATAAAAAATGTAATAGATGGTGTGTTCGCTGTAATGGATTATCTCAAACAGCACATTTCAAGTCTCTACAAGTTTTGATAGCATACAGGATTGAACTGAAACCAATACCTTGGTAGATAGGAAAAACAATTCTAATATTTACAGCTCCAGTAGTATGTTTTGGGAAATGGTTGTCAGGAACATAACACTATGCGGGTTTTATATATATATATATATAGAGAGAGAGAGAGAGAGAGAGAGAGAGAGAGAGAGTCAAACATGCAAACCCACTGGTACAATTAAGTTAGTTAAGAAATAAAACTAAAACTACAATATGCTTAATCACATCTTTCTGTCTTTATCTTTATTTTAAATAAAATACAAAAAACAAAAACAAAAACAAATAAAAAAAAAAAAAAAANAAAAAAAAAAAAAAAAAACAGGTAACCAAAGCTGTGTCCTACTTCATAATTTGTGAAATATAACATCTAATGTGCACAGGAATGTGACATAACTATATAATGTAAATAATTAGAAAAGTCACCAGACAGATTTTTTCCTTTTAGCAGCAAGAGGCCCAGGCTTAATAATCACCCTCTTCTTTCTAATCTCTGGTGTTTTCCATTGAGCTTCACCAGCCATAAAAACTGTGATTCTGTCACTCCTCCCACTAAGGTTTAATTTAACCTCAGAGATTATTCCAGCCTCCGGAGCAGCTCGACCCTACAGCAAGTCAATACCATTCATTGCTGATTCTCCAATGGGCAAAGTCTGGCGCTAACACCGACAGAGATGAACTCAGGGGTTTCAATCCCATTGGGGCACAAATGGCTAAAAATGTACCCGGTGATATTCTATGGTGAATAGACTAAAAGCCTCCACTAAATGCCATATGTGAACTATTGGCAATGATTCTGATGTAAATGTGCACTGCTGGAAAAATCTCAGCCCCATTTTTCTTCACTGTCAGGGTTCAGCCTGATGAAAGCAACCACAGGCCACTGTATTTACCACAAATATCATTAGAATGATATTTCTCTCATCATTCAGATCCCATCCCTGTCACCCGAGTGGTGACGGGTTTTCTAACAGAGTAACAAGTGCAGAAAGCAGGGGATCGCAGTGAACTAGCCAGAAACAACACAGCGTCCTTGATCTTCTAAAAAAAATCACATTAAAATGGTCATCAAGATCTGAGGGTCACACAAAAAGAGTTGTTCTTATGCAAAAATATCTCATCAAGTTCTCTTTGGCCTTTAAACAGCATAGCAGAGGTACATCGTTTGAATAAACCCCAATAATTTATTGCAGCACTGAGGGACTATTTCAAATCATTTGAATCTTAGGTCAAGAGGTTTTTCCACATCCCCCCATCACCATCTCTCTCTGTCTCCTCGGTAGAAGAAATGGGAGTATAATAAAGCAGCCAATGCACAAGAGGAATATTAGACTAATGAAAAGCTCTTTCCTGTGTTGGCTGCTGGCCCATCTTCTGTACTGCCATGCATCTACCATTTCACAGCTTCATGCTGTGAAATGGAATTCCGTTGGCAAAACATTAAAACAGCCCCCCGTGACTGTGCGTCACTCTCCCTAGCTCTACAAAAAAGAAAAAAGAAAAAAAAAAAGCAGTGGAAAACAACGATGCTTTCAATATCCCTCTTTATGAAAGGGAAGTGCAGAAGTAAGGCTGGCTATGGAATCATTCAGCTCAGAGAAGCTCATTTCTAAGCGATGCAAAGTGCACTGCATCGAGGCAGCGCCATGACTTTCTCCGGTGGCATAAAGGGCAAAAGCAGCAGGTCCTGGAACACTGTTATTTTGCGGGTGATGGAAGAGGTGGTAAATAGTAAGAAAAAAGCAACCACTGCTGATTATGAGCAAGAAGTGACCAGGGATGAATGTCTGGCTGCAGCTGGGAGCTCATGGGTGAGACCGCACCCTGGCAGAGTCACAGTTATCTTGGGAAAAAGGGTGAAGACTTTCATAAATGACTGCACAGAACACCACAGGGCATTTTCACAGCAACGAGTGCCCTTCTAGCTAAACCTAAAGGGTACTAATTACAGCACGTGTTACGCCCCTGGAAAACGGGGAGAAATTATCATGAGATTGTTAAGATGGTGTTTCCTCATGAG
>VXCM01010067.1:0-10307 GCA_014773175.1 Lucifuga dentata | reverse complement strand
CACACCCCCACCTTTCACCCCCTTAATGAAACAGGAAGCGAGGAGATCTCTGAGCAGAACTCGCTGCAAAATCATCAATTATACGTGACCATTTTTCATCTCCTCGTTTCCTTCTCCATGTCCTGCTTTCCTTCCCTACTTCCTCCTCTCCTTCCACCTGCGTCTCCTCCTTACCTCTCCTCTATGGAGTCAGATTCATGTTAAATGGGAGAGCTGCAGTCATGCATCTGCTGCAAGGGCGCATTTCTGTTTGGAGAGCAGAGCTCCGTCACTCGTGCACGGAGTTCTGCTACACGTGCACACACCTAGAGCCTCACCTGCGCTTGCTCACAAAGATGATTTCCTTCCTTTCCTTTCCTTTCCTTTCCTTTCCTTTCCTTTCCTTTCCTTTCCTTCCTCCTCTTCTCCTTCACTACTTCCTCCTTTCTCTTCCTTACTTTCCATAAATCCAGCTTCTTCTTACCTGTCTTCTTTTCTTGTGTGTGTGTGCGTGTGTGTGCATGTGTGTATATGTGTGTGTGTGTGTGTATGTGTGTGTGTATGTACGTGTGTGTGTGCGTTGTGTGTGCGTGTGCGTGTGTGTGTGTGTGTGTGTGAGAGGGGAAATCGGGGTCATGTTTCTCTGGGTAAATTTAGCTCCTCCTGTAGCTTTAAACATGAGCGCGGTCGCTCATTGAAGTTTCCCCTCTTGCTGCCCTCTGATTGGCCGGGTCACAGGCTGCACCTGTTCCTCTCATTAGCCGGCCAATCAGAGCCACTTAACGAGCGAAACAAAGCTTATTGTTGTGGTTTATTTCCGTGATTACGGCGTGATACACTAGCTGGTGACAAGGCCGCCGTTCAGCCTGAGGAACTCGATCCTGCTGCACATGTCGGCGTGTAAACTGCTCTGTGACATGACACGCACGCCGGCCAATCCAAAACCCCGATTTAACCCCGAGCGCTTCGACCCCGAGTCGAAACGCTCGGAGAAACAAAAGGATCGTGCTGCGTTCCAGAGATGACAGGAAGTAAGAAACTCCAACTTCCTGCACGGTGACTGAGCGTGTTAAAGGCGCTGAGACACTTTCATGGTCCCGAGCGCACGGATGCATCCTGCTGTTGCCAGGCAACCATATAACCAACTGTCAATCAACATAATGGCCCAAAACATGGAAAAATGCACTGAAAATGTCACCATGGATGTTTCCTTGAAGGCTGTCTCCTTGCCTTCATAGCCTCCTCGTTCCCTTTCCCCCCAGTCTTCTCCTCTTTCTTCTCTCACTTTCTTTCCTTATAACTTCTCCTTTCCTTCAGTCTCTTTTCCTTCTTTTCTTCACTGCCTCCTTCTTTCCTTCTCTCAATTTCAACCTTTCCTCCACTGTTTCTGCTCCTTTCCTTCTTCACTGCCTCCTTTTTCCTTCTCTCTTCTGGCTTCCTTTCCTTATTTCTTACACTGCCTCTCTCTCTCTCTCTCTCTCTCTCTCTCTCTCTCTCTCTCTCTCTCTNCTCGACCCCCCAGTAGTTTTTCTCTCTCTCTCTCTCTCTCTTTTCTTTCTTTCCCTCTGAAAGCTGTAAACCTCAGGCAGCATGAAATATGATGAAGACACCCAGAGGAGCAGCAAACACGGCAGAGCCTCGCATCAGTTACGCATGCATCCACGCCTGCACACGCGTCCACGCACGTACATGTCCAGCACGCACGTTTCTGTCACTTCTGGAGACATTTCGCTGGCTCCGGCTGACTGAGGTCAGTCGTTAATCGTCAGTAAAAGGCGCTGAAGCATCACGTCAGCATGAACACACCAAACCATCTCACCTTAACCAGCCGTTTCTCTTTAATTGGATCACGGATTCCGTTAACAGCTTCCGATTCATCTCCTCTTAAAGGACCATAGCACGGATTTTGCATGTTTGAGCCTAATATATTCAGTTTTCATACATGTAACATTACTGACAATCATTTCCAAAGCATACTACTGGAACAGTGAATTAAAAATGTTTTTCCTACCTTCCAGACCTCCATTGGTTTCAGTTCATTCTGCTATTAAAATCAACTTGTTGATACTGTAAACGTTCTTGGGATAGGTAATCCATCATCACCAACAAGACGTGTATTCAGGTTTTTTTAGAAGTTATGTAATTTTAGTGTTTAAGCTCAATAAAAAGCGTGGAGTGAATGTATGCCTCCACCGGGGAATATAGTCCCAAAAGAAGACCTGCGTTTATGGAAAAATTTAAAGGACCGTGACTTCATAAGGCTGTGTAACTATTAGCAGGAGAAACATGGATTTTTAAGGTGGGTGTATCACTTGAATATTTGATTTTGAAAGATTAAGAGATTTAGCAAAATATCAGGAAAGCTGAAATACGGTTTTATCCTTTGGGAAATGATTGTCAGTAACATGTATGAAAACTGAACATATTAGGCTCAAACATGCTAAATCCGTGGTATGGTCCTTTAAAGCTGATTTATGCTTAATGCAGATAGGACAGTGAGCCACAGAAAATGTAAAATAATTGCTGCTGAAGTTTTAGGCCACATCTCACTTGTGAGGTCAAACTCACGGACGGCGTCTGAGCTGTCGGCTTTGGGCTGAGCAACAGGAGCTGTAGCTGGTTAGCCTTGGTTTTTTTTTTAGTCTATAAGGGTAATTTATCCAAAATGTATAACAAATGACATAAATGTGGCATCGCCTATGATTGGCCAAGCATAGAAAAACAACACAGACAAATTTGACAAGTGACTGGCAGAGGAAGTGAGGAAGTACAGACACGTCTACGATTCCTCCATCAGGGACTGTGAAGACTGAAAAATGGCTGCCAGTTCCTGTCAGAAAACAGGCCGTAGTCTGAGGTTCGAGGAGCATTCTTATCTACGCGACTGATATGTGAAGGACTGAAAGAAGAGCAAACAAAGAAGTGGGACCCTGACGGAGCTAAAGAGGCTTCCATGCTGGCTCTCAAAAAGAACCTTCCCGCGCAGACGTCATGAAAGCATGAGAACCATGAACGCCACGCGGATCCTCCGTTTCTGAGTTCTGCCTTTTTAAAGGCTGCAGTATTCCACAAAAAGACTTGTTTAGATGGAGATTTAGCAAAGACAGTCTGGACCAGGAAATCAGCCGCTCACCTCAGGAATCCAACTCGTCTTGGCCTCGGTGGACATCAGTTGCTGAATGGATCCAGAAATCAAAGCAGCTCTGATTATAACTTCATATGATTCTCAGCTCAAATCAGCTCAGCTTCAACAAATATCAGGACAAATCAGACTTTTATTTGTCCTTGAACCCGTCTAGGCTACCTGTGACTTATAAGCTGTGTTTCCATGGTAACAGCCTGCTGACAGCTGGAAAAGACCACGGTTTGGATTGGTTTGTGGCTCGTTAGCAGCATTGTTGTGAGAAATGAAGAGCGGCAGACTTCATCATGTCTTTCCTCCTCCATCACTCCTCCAGTGCTGAGCAGCAGGAGCTGTAGCTGCTTAGCCTTGTTTATTTTAGTCTGTAAGGGTAATTTATCCAAAATGTATAACAAATTTATGGAACGCCAAATGCACCAAAATTAAGTGTATAAAAATTATATTATGAAATAAATAACATTATGCATAAATTTTGAAATAATTCCATAAATCATTATTATCATGAAATCTTATTTCATAGCAGCACTTTTATTTCATAATGCCCCGTTTTTTAAGTCTGTTTTTTATTTCATAACACCGTTTTTCTGAACGCTCTTATATCATAATGACACATTTCATGATGAGATCTTCGTCTGTCAATCAAAACCAGTGGGCGTGGCCTTACGCTGATTGGTTGGCAGACAAACTCAGCTTTCTACTACAACTATTAAACTGTCACCAAATTAAGTTTTGACTTTTTTTCATTGAGAAAGTAGCTGCTCAGAATTAGAATACATGGTCAACTGACTAAAATAATGCTGAATTAAAAATTTGTTTCAACATTTTCGGAGACAGGAAGCTCCACTAATGGCTAGCAGCAGCAGCTAGTAGCTTCCCTGACTCTTCGTATGACTGGTCATCGTACTCGTCACCATGGTGATAACAGACTGATTTCAGCAGTTTGGTTATTTCCAGCAGCTCTGATGTCTTAGATAAAACCCAGTTCTTGTTGCTTTACAAACTGATTTAGCTGATGGTAAAGTTGAGTTTCATGGTTTTATTGGACTTTCAGAGTTTATTTCACAATAGAACTGTTTATGTGTGTTTATCTGGCAAAAGGAGTTTTAGCTTAAACAAAACATCAGAGACATCAGAGCTGCTGGTAACAACCAAAGCGCTGATATCAGTCTGCTATCACCATGGTGACGAGTACGATGACCGGTCAGCCATACCGGGAGCCGGGACAGCCAGCCTGCTCTGCAGCTAGCCGTTAGCGGAGCTTCCTGTCTCCGAAAATGTCAAAACAAAATTTGAAATCAGCATTATTTGAATCAGTCAACAATATATTCTAATTCTAAGCAGCTACTTTTGTCACATGAAAAAAACCTCAAAACTTAATTTGGTGACAGTTTAATAGTTGTAGTAGAAAGTTGAGTTTTTCTGCCTTGAACAACCAATCAGCGTAAGGCCACGCCCACTGGTCCTGATTGACAGACCGAGATCTCATCATGAATTCATTATGATATATGAAGAGCTTTCAGCAAAATGGTGTGAAATAAAAAAAGAAAAGAAACTTAAAAAACAGGGCATTATGAAATACAAGTGTTGAAATAAGATTTCATGATAATAATGATTTCTGGAATTATTTCACAATTTATTGGTACTTTTGCATACAGTTATTTATTTCATAATATCGTTTTATGTATTTAATTTTAATTTATTTTAGCCTCAATATAGATGAGAAGTAGAAGAAATGGTTTCTTATTTGCTATTTGGGCGATATAGCCTTAAAAACTATATTTTTTCGATAATGATATTTAAGACGATATGAGTAATGAAAGGCTGAACAAGTTGTCATGGTGATTTTAGAAGTAAATAATACTACAAACTGTGCCAACATGAGTAAAGATGAATCAGAGTAAAAGTAGAAACAGTAGAGTTTTTCCTTCGGTAAAAGTAGAAATAATAAATCCTGTAATATTTTAGCTTGTANAACAGTAGAGTTTTTCCTTCGGTAAAAGTAGAAATAATAAATCCTGTAATATTTTAGCTTGTAAACAATAACAGATTAGCTTTAGCTGCTCGTCTTCATTCATTATAAAAGATAAATGACTTATGTCATCAGATCTGATCTTTGGCAGGTTATGACTTTCCCTGCAGAGATAACTAAGATATTAGCATCTAAGACGCTAAACTTAAATACGCTCTGAAGTTCAAATCCAACACAAGACAAGACCTCACCTGAAGTTAGCATAGTGGTCATACATCGTAAGTCACCGCTAAGCTAATTTCACTCCGCCGTTAGCTTGTTCTGTCACAGGAAGTACAGCTAGCTAACTTTTTTGTTTAGTACAGCTAGCTAACTTTTTTTTGTTTAGTACAGCTAGCTAACTTTTCTTTTTTTAGTACAGCTAGCTAACTTTTTTGTTTAGTACAGCTAGCTAACTTTTTTTTTTTAGTACAGCTAGCTAACTTTTTTGTTTAGTACAGCTAGCTAACTTTTTTGTTTTAGTACAGCTAGCTAACTTTTTTGTTTAGTACAGCTAGCTAACTTTTTTTTTGTTTAGTACAGCTAGCTAACTTTTTTTTTGTTTTAGTACAGCTAGCTAACTTTTTTGTTTTAGTACANTTTTTTTTTTTTTTTTTTTTTTTTTTTAGTAAAGCTAGCTAACGCGCCAGCTATGCTTGACTGACAGTCAGCATCACTTCCTGTTTGTTTTGCGTCTCAAATCATCTGATTGGCTCTCCTCCTCAAGTGACTTTCTTGGTACTCACCAGGTGTTTCTTCAGGTGGAGAAACTAATTTGTTGTGTTTTTCCAGCTTTAGCTGTTAGCAGTTAGCTTGTAGCTGAACTATTTCAAACAACAGAGGAAATCATCATACGCTGACATGATGGTTTAGTTTCTTGTTGATCATGATGTGAGAATTTGTTATGTTGTGTTAGATCATGTTATATTGTGATATGATAGTATTTTTTTTTACAATATTAAAAATCCTTAATGTTGTTATTAATGATATGATGTGACACAGCCCCAAAAAACAATCAAGGATAGTTCATGTTCAGTAAGACAGGTTACAGTTTCAAACTGTTCTCCAAATGTAACACGGAGACACACACCATTGTTTGAATGGTTTCAGAGGAACGTTGGCTCGCTGCCTCTCAGAGACACATCAACAGTCCTGAATGTGTAAACAGGAGCTGCTGTGATTAAACAGGCAGTAAATCTCTGTGGTTCACATGTCACGACGGACGGAGGGACGGAGGGACGGACAGATGTATATATGGATGGATGTTTGTATGTATGTATGTATGTATGTTTGTATGGATGTATATATGTATGTATGTATGTATGTATGTATGTATGGATGGATGTATGTATGTATGTTTGTATGTTTGTATGTATGTTTGTATGGATGGATGTATGTATGTATGTTTGTATGGATGTATGTATGTTTGTATGTATGTATGTATGTATGTATGTATGTATGTATGTTTGTATGTATGTTTGTATGGATGGATGTATGTATGTATGTTTGTATGGATGTATGTATGTTTGTATGGATGTATGTATGTATGTTTGTATGGATGGATGTATGTATGTTTGTATGTTTGTATGTATGTTTGTATGGATGTATGTATGTATGTATGTTTGTATGTATGTTTGTATGGATGGATGGATGTATGTTTGTATGGATGGATGGATGGATGTATGTATGTTTGTATGGATGGATGGATGTATGTTTTTTAAGGATGGATGTATGTATGTATGTTTGTATGGATGTATGTATGTATGTTTGTATGGATGTATGTATGTATGTATGGATGTTTGTATGTTTGTATGTATGTTTGTATGGATGTATGTATGTATGTATGTTTGTATGTATGTTTGTATGGATGGATGGATGTATGTTTGTATGGATGTATGTATGTATGGATGGATGGATGTTTGTATGTATGTATGTATGTATGTATGTATGTATGTATGTATGTATGTATGTATGTTTGTATGTTTGTATGTATGTTTGTATGGATGGATGGATGTATGTTTGTATGGATGTATGTATGTTTGTATGGATGGATGTTTGTATGTATGTATGTATGTTTGTATGGATGGATGTTTGTATGTATGTATGTATGTATGTTTGTATGGATGTATGTATGGATGTATGTATGTATGTATGTTTGTATGTTTGTATGTATGTTTGTATGGATGGATGGATGTATGTTTGTATGGATGTATGTATGTTTGTATGGATGGATGGATGTTTGTATGGATGGATGGATGTATGTATGTTTGTATGTATGTTTGTATGGATGTATGTATGTATGTTTGTATGTTTGTATGTTTGTATGTATGTTTGTATGGATGGATGGATGTATGTATGTTTGTATGTTTGTATGTATGTTTGTATGGATGTATGTATGTATGTATGTATGTTTGTATGTATGTTTGTATGGATGGATGTATGTATGTTTGTATGGATGGATGGATGGATATATGTATGTTTGTATGTATGTTTGTATGGATGGATGGATGTATGTTTTTTATGGATGGATGTATGTTTGTATGGATGTATGTATGTTTGTATGGATGTATGTATGTTTGTATGTTTGTATGTATGTTTGTATGGATGGATGGATGTATGTTTGTATGTATGTTTGTATGGATGGATGTATGTTTGTATGGATGTATGTGTGTTTGTATGGATGGATGTATGTTTGTATGGATGGATGTATGTATGTATGGATGGATGTATGTTTGTATGGATGTATGTATGTTTGTATGGATGGATGTATGTTTGTATGGATGTATGTGTGTTTGTATGGATGGATGTATGTTTGTATGGATGGATGTATGTATGTATGGATGGATGTATGTTTGTATGGATGGATGTATGTTTGTATGGATGGATGTATGTTTGTATGGATGTATGTGTGTTTGTATGGATGGATGTATGTTTGTATGGATGGATGTATGTATGTATGTTTGTATGTATGTTTGTATGGATGTATGTATGTATGTATGGATGTACTGTATGTATGTATGTGCGGGGTCCTCTGCACTGAGCGCGCTCAGCGGCGCTGGGTGGGGTTATTGTCCTCTAAGCTGAGCCGAGCCCTGCCAGCTGTCTCCTCAGCAGATTACACCTCGGCTCTGTTCTCAGATAACACTTAGCACTTCTCAGCTGTTGTCCTGGATGTGCCTTTCATTGTTGAAGGTCCGCGGCGGCGTTCCCACGCACGCACGCTCACCATGGAAAAATTCCCAGCGTTCCTGGCCGTCCCGGGGCTGACGGAGTGGAGGACGAGTCTGTTGTCTCCCTTTGAAAACAATCCTCACTCATTCCAGCTGAAACCTGATCCACAGAGTCCACAATCCAAAGGTCAAAGGTCAGGGGTCAGGGCCCTCAGTCTATACATGGAGCAAATAATTCTTGTAATCTGGTGGTGGAGGATGAGCTCCTTTATTCCTCCATTTCCTGTACTGATCCGTTCATCCCGCCCTCCTCGTTTTGCTCGCTGTCTGGTAAATTTGCTCGTTTTTCGTTGGTTTCCATGGAGATTCTGACAGGTTCAACTTCAGGCTGCAGCAAAGTAGCTCAGGGAGGGAAAACAAAAGCCGTCATTACGGCAGACCAATAACCATCTGACACAGCTGAAACGCTGCTGCACCATCAGAACATTATTATCATCATTATCATTATTATTATTATTATTATTATTTTGCTGCGTCTCCGTGGAATTCCATTCAGAGCACACGTCTCCATCCATCGCATTGCTCCTTTTCTTTTCTTTCCTCTGATGAATTACTTTCATTTTCTTGCGTTACTGTCTTGTATCTTCTTAAGTTCTCCCTCGCAGACACTTTGTGTATCATTTTTCGGGGAATGCTAAATGAAATCGGCTGATATTTGGAGGCGATGTTGGTTTTAACGAGGCCGTTAGGAGGCTGTCAGGGACCGGCGCGATGCTAAATCTTCCTCTAATACCACTAAAAACATTTTCTTTGCTGTAAGCTGTGGGCTCAGGCTGCCGCTCCAGCTGCCAAACGCTCCTACAGACAGACCAGCCGCCGTAACGCCACACCGCTCGCCACGTGGCACGCCCGCCGCCCAAAGGTCAGAGGTCACGCTGCCTGCCTCTAATGTCCCAACAGAGACCTGAAATCCCCTCAGACAGCTGACAGAAACCACAGCACTTATATACCACCCACGAGAACACACACACACACACACACATACATACAGATACACACACACACACACACGCATACATACAGATACACACACACACTTACACACACGCACACAGACACAAACACACAGCACACACGCACACACGGAGCGTTGTGAGGTTTTTAAGTAGCTGACGTCGTGCTGAAGCTGCTAAAGCATTTTTTCTTTTTTTTTTTTGNTTTTTTTTTTTTGGAGGGGGGGGGCAGAATTTGGTGTTTTAATAAAATCTGTCCTGAAATCACGTTTCTCATCTTACAGAAAGTGACTGCAGCTGCAACGCCACCAACAGCCGCTGTGACGACTCCGGAGTTTGCAGGTGAAACATCAATCATCTATCACCAATCACCAATAATCACTAATCACCAATTGTCAATCATCAATCACAACCGTAACGTGACATCTGGTCTTTTCCAGGTGTGACCCCGGCTGGGACGGCGAGCGTTGCGAGCGCTGCGTTCCCACGCCGGGCTGCGTGCACGGATCCTGCCAGCAGCCGTGGCAGTGCAGCTGTGAGGCTGGGTGGGCGGGGCGTTTCTGTGACAAAGGTCAGTGAGGTCACCTGTCAATCATCATATCAGCATCAGATAGAGGCGTACGGACGCAGGAGAGGTGAAAAGGTGAAGTTGTGTAATTTTGGACTTCCTGTTTGCTGTTCAGACCTCCATGTTTGCTGGAAGCAGCAGCCATGTCAGAACGGCGCCACATGTGTGATGGAGGACAGCGGCGAATATTCCTGCCTGTGTCCTGAAGGTTTCCACGGCCGCAACTGCCAGCTGAAAACTGGACCGTGTCACCAGAGGAGGTTCGTAGAAAGTTTTAGAATCTGGGCGTGGCGGTATGGACGCCGTCCGTCTCACTCAGAGCGTCTCAGTGTCCGGTTTTTCTCTACAGGTCTCCATGTAAAAACGGCGGCCTGTGTGAAGACGCCAACGGTTTCGCCACAGAACTGACATGCCGCTGCCTGGCGGG
>VXCM01010065.1:0-10286 GCA_014773175.1 Lucifuga dentata | reverse complement strand
GAAACCAATGGAGGTCTGGAAGGTAGGAAAAACATTTTTAATTCACTGTTCCAGCAGTATGCTTTGTGACTATTACATTTTGAATATACGTAACTTGAATTTTGAGATCTGAATTTAGGGCTTTAAATTCAGTGTTGATTTAAATTCAGATCTTTATGACCCGATTTTTCTTCCATAAGAGCACCAATATTTAATGAAATATTTGACCAAAATCCAGAAATATTTTGGTGTGGTGATGATGATGTTGTTTAATTTTAATGTTTTAAAGTTTTGGCTAATTTTGTCTCCACAGCCTGGAAAAGAAGGCGAAATGGATTATTTCTTTAATATGTCTAAGATCTCATTTGATGTTCTGACATAGATTTCACTTCACAATGTATAATAAATCCTTATTTATTTATTTATGTTGTTATTTTTGTTTAATGAAGTTTATTTTTTGTATCTGTAACATTTGTGCCACACTGGATCTGGTTTATATTGAAATAATGGCGTGTTGTGAGCTCATGCAGGCTGAACATGTTGATAATATGAACAACACAATAATCAAATAAAAATTCAAATTCAATATGACAGGTTTGTACTGGAACAGTTCAGTTTTAGCTGTTTTTATATAAAACTCCATATTTGAGCTTTCTGATGTGACAAAAACTCAAATCCCCGCTTATTTTCAGGCTCAGAGATGTATCTCAACCCAGTTTTTTTGGGAAATCGTGTCATTTTCAAGCACGTTTGAAAAATCAGCACAAAATCTGAGTTGCTCTTCTAGTTTGAGCAGATCTATGACAAGAGAATGGCCACAAGCATCAGCCAATGAGATAATTTCTGCTGCTGGGCCAGCGAACAGCTCTTCCTGGCGAAGCCGCCGTGACTTCCTGTGTGAGGTTTCACATGTTTTCTCTCCTGTCAGCAGAACGATCTCAGATGGAGGTCATCTCCCAGCTGACAGATTTGTGCATCTGGACGCCTCAACGTGTCACAACATCATCAAGACAGAAGATTCAGGCTCAACTTCATGATGTAATGCAGCCTGACGTTAGCGTTAGCATTAGCTGTTGCAGGGTAACTGTGTTTAGCTGCTGCTGAGGCAGAACACCATGATGCTAACGTTCAACATCATGGCCACCTGATTGGTTCCATCCATCCATCCATCCTCTTTACCTGCTTATCCTATAAAAGCTCGTACTGACGAAGGACAAATTTGATTTGAGAGATATTTTGCAGAGAAATTCAGAGGAGAAATATTTCTCATAATTTCAATATTTGAAGAGAAGTTAATTAATTATAAAAATCTATTTTATGTTTTTTTTTTTTTAATGGAACAAGATCCCGACTCACACTCCCTACCAGTTGGTGGCAGTAATGTACCATTTCATTGTTTGTCAACTGTCATAAAACACAAGAAGAAGAAGAAGAAGAAGAAGAAGAAGAAGGTGGCGGCTCTGGACTCTGAGCTGGTTTGCAGGTGATCTCAGGGTTCAGGCCTGATGCACGCTTAGCACGACCACGATGCAGCTGCAGCATTGACTCCGCACATCTGCATGTCCTGGCATTAACGCATCTCGCTCTTTCGTGGCGACCGTGCATGGTGACCGTGCATGGTGACGACCCGTCGTCTGTCTCTCTGAGGTCCAGGACAGCAGCTGCAGCATGACAGGCTCTTCTTGTTGAGGTTTTCTTTCTCACCTTCACGTATTGGCCGCATGACTTTTCCGTTTCACGTGACAGGAATGTTCCCGGCATACAGGAACTGGCAGCCATTTGTCATCTTTCTAATCCCTCATGAAGACACATTTACGTCTCACGGACGCATCGTTTCAAATTTCAAGTGGCAACCGACCTCACAAGAAACCCTCAACTACCGCCTCAGCGACCGGCCATTTTTTGTTGCAATTACGTCACATGTTTTGCGTTTCCGCAATCCCATCTGCACCCGCTTAAAGGACCATACCAACCATTTTGCATGTTTGAGCCTATTCAATTTTCATACATGTAACGTTACTGACAATTATTTCCAAAGCATACTACTGGAATTAAAAATGTTTTTCCTACCTTCCAGACCTCCACTGGTTTCAGTTCATTCTGCTATTAAAATCAACTTGTTGATACTGTAAACGTTCTTGGGATAGGTAATCCATCATCACCAACAAGACGTGTATTCAGGTTTTTTTAGAAGTTATGTAATTTTAGTGTTTAAGCTCAATAAAAAGCGTGGAGTGAATGTATGCCTCCACCGGGGAATATAGTCCCAAAAGAAGACCTGCGTTTATGGAAAAATTTAAAGGACCGTGACTTCATAAGGCTGTGTAACTATTAGCAGGAGAAACATGGATTTTTAAGGTGGGTGTATCACTTGAATATTTGATTTTGAAAGATTAAGAGATTTAGCAAAATATCAGAAAAGCTGAAATACGGTTTTATCCTTTGGGAAATGATTGTCAGTAACATAACATGTATGAAAACTGAATATATTAGGCTCAAACATGCAAAATGGGTGTTATGGTCCTTTAAACCAGCTTTAATATGCACAAACACACAGCACAAACAGAACAGATTTCTCTCTGGTTCCTAAAAGTGTAAACACAGCAGCCTGTGTGCTCTGAGCATTAATGAACAGAGTAAATACTAAAGTCCTTTAATAAGCTGCAGACTTCCCTCGCAGCAGTTAAAGTATTTACTTTCTGTGGCAGGATGTGGCTCCTAAAGTACACATACTGTGAAAAAAACAAAATAAACAAAAAACAAAAACACAGAAGCGTTGAGATCTGGAGTTGCGTCACGCAGCGTTCATGTCATTTCCACAAACAGTCGTCTCCGTTCGCTGATCGATGTCGTCTCTCACCTCCGGCAAAGGCTTTCCTCTCTTTTCAAATGATTGCAGTGCTAATCAAACATAATTTACTTGCTATCTCGGCCCTCTCTGCACCCTCGCNCCCATCCTCACCCATCCTCACCCATCCTCACCCCTTCCAAGTAGCCCCTAGCCCAGGGCTTGTTGCCAAGGTAACCAGCATCTCATTTCTGAAGTGTCAGTTTGCATTATTGTCTTCACGCTTTCCAGCAATAACCTCTCTCTCTCTCTCTCTCTCTCTCTCTCGGTAGTTTTATTGTGCACCTTTTTCTTTCCTGTTTTTTGTTTTATGCTTCAAATATTTTCATTGTTCATCTCCTTGAATTTTCTTTTATTCTGTCTCACTTGCAAATTCAGCATAAAACATGCAAAATCAATCTTGGTTTCTTTATTATTATAATTATATCATGCTCATTCTGGTTAACACTAAATGCTAAACGCTAAATTCCATATTTTCTTGTAAAGAAAAACCTAAAAATATTTTCCCGTCATTCCTCATTGTCAAACTATTAAAACATTTTTAATTTGACGAATGCAATAAATGCATAGAGATTCAACGCATTAAAAACACCAAAACATGCAGGTATGAGCCAAAATAAAGACGGCATTGTGTGTAAATATAGTTAAACATTGTTAGGAAGCATTCCTGGGGATTCCGTGGGTGCTTGAACGCTCCACAAAGTGAGCGCCGGATCATCAAACAGTCGTGTAAACTGAGTGTTCTTGAAGGTCTGAAATGAACATTAACTGTGATCTCATTCTCATTAGAAACTGAGAATATTGGAGGTGTTAATATTCCCTGCAGTCTGCTGGATGAGGATGTGTGAGAAGACGTGAGAATGATGTCGGAAAAGAAATGCGATCCTCTGAGCTCAGAGCAGAACACCAACAGAATCAGCCTCACCTGGCGGCAGGTACAACACACAAAAGCTCACATTTCCTAAGCTTGAACTGAAGTATGTCATCTCCACTATTTTTTTAATTCCGCATTTAACAGAAACATAATTTGCTTTGGATTTAAAGGTCGATACTGGTGGTTTTTTGTGACTTTTCCCAGTCTGAGAATGGAAATTCCAAGTTCTGATTTTAACTTGAATGCAGCATTAGATACCATGTTACTGGCGGAAGATCAATATATTCCCAATGATGATAATTGCATTCATATTTTTAGGTATATTTAAGGTACTTGAACAAGAGATGATGTAAATCCTTTTTCATATTTACTTTAGCTTTCAGTATGTAAATACATTTATTATCACAATAATACTTTTAATACTTCAAAGTAAAATTAACAATGAATGCTTAAAGGACCATATCTGTGGTTTTGCATGTTTGAGCCCAATAAGTATAACCCACATAACCGTTACTCAATTTATATATTAATATTTTGCCATCTATTTGTACAGATGTTTCAATGCAAATTTACGCCGATGACACGGTATTTTACATACATGAAAAAAACAAATCTGAAGCATCGAAACTATCAGCCACCATGGTTCATATCAGCGATTGGTTAAATCTTGTCTACAGTTGAACACAGCAAAGACCATAATCATGTTCTTCACAAAAACTATAAATAACACCGAAAATCCAGTCATTGCAGTCACAGGAAAACCATTACAGAACATATCTAAATTTAAATATTTAGGCATTATTCCAACTATCATTTAAGTCTCATATAAAACAAACTGTTAATAAAGTAAATTTCAACTTATCTAACTTCAGATTTGTTAGACATTCCATGTCATTTTCTGCTGCAAAGATGCATTTTGACGCCATGATTCTGTCACATATTACTTACCGCATCACCTTTAAAAAGTCTAGAAACCTTATTTTAGCAGGTCAGTAAAAGTCTGGATAAAAAACCAAACTGTTTTCATCACTGTAATATTTTAAGCAACATAAACGTCTCAGTTGGGAAAATTTAATCAAGTATGCAAATTTATGTCTGGTTTTTATAGTTGTACATGGTTTGGCTGCTTAAGCAGTTTATTAAATTGAGAACAAACGCAAACTCTACAACTCATGGCGTTTTCAAGAGTTTTCATCATTATGTTAAGAAAAAGTGCGTTTGGTCAATCTGCCTTTTCAATTCAAGCTGCACAACAATGGAATTCTTTCAAAATACATCAGAACCCAACACTTTTAATTTATTTGCTAACAAACTAAAGAAACGACTGATTAGTATCAAATTTGTGAAGACTGATTCCTGCGTTTGAGGAGGAAGAGATTTGGTTTCTGTTGGATTCAGAATGAAAATGGTCAGACGCGTCTTTAGAAATACATGTGACTTTAGAAATATCATTGATTTTTTTATTGATTGAAGTGTCAGACTGTATTTAGATGTATTTTAATGATGGATTTGAAGGAAATCCAGGAAACCAACGTGTATTTTGTTGTTATTAAACCTTTTGATCTGTTTCTTTTAATGTGCTATATCATGTTACATGTTAACAAATGCTGTATGTTAAATAAAATGTAACATAAATATACTGTATAGCAAACTCTCAAATTTGTGTTTTTAGAGTTTGTATATATTTACGTTACATTATATTTGTTACAAATAACAAATATAATGTACAGTAACATAAATATGTTACATTTTATTTGTTATTTGTTACTCTTGTTTTGTGTATTTGTTTTGCATATTTGCAGCATGTTCAAAATAAATTAAATCAAATCAAATGTCTAATCATTTTATACTATAGATAGCATTTTATCATCTTGGATGGGACTATATGAAAATTAGTCAACTTTGGCTAAATCTGGTATATTTACATTCTGATTGTATACTAATGTGCATTGCCCCATTAAAAAAATACAAATTACAAATACAGATTATGTTACTGGCAACCACTTTCCACAACATGATATATGTCACATACATGTTTCTGCGGTCTCAGGCAGCGGCTGAATGATTTCCTGGCTGCTCCTGCTTCGTATTGTTTTTGGACGATTCACAGCAGATTCTTTAGAGACAGGATTGGCAGGAGTGCGACTAAAACGTAATATCTGAGCGTCGTGTATTGTCTGGTTGACCTCGTAGCGTACGGCAGAAAAACATAAAAACTCAAAGCGAAGAGTTATAAAGCGTTTTTTTTAACTGGGGCGACACAGATTTCGTATTCCGGTAGATACAGGAAGTAAGGAAACGCAGTGAATCTGAGGCTAATCAGCTTCCTGTCTACCTGCGGTTGCACCTGGACATGAAGGACATCCGGTCTCTTTGTCCTGCTGCACTAACAGCAGCTTTTCCTCCTCGACCCTCCAGCCTGCCACATTTTGCCGGGCTGAGTCCTACAAAGCCTCCCAGGACCTGAAAGGTTAATATTTGAAGGAAGGATGGCCCATAAATATGAGCAAAGGGACTTTTAATTAAATAAGCACTTCTTAAATATTCTCCTGGGCCTGCTGCTTTTGTTTAAAGATGATTGATTGACTACTATCTCTCCAGGCAGGACCATTAGTTTCGCCGCCATCCCCGTACTCCATCCTTCTTTCCATCCCACACCATCACCCTCCCCACTTCCTCCCTTTCTGCCAACATCTCTCCTCCCTTTCTCTCTCAATTACCCCACTTCTCTTACCTCTCTTTTTTCATTCATTCCACCTCCTCCCTCCCTTTTTTCTTTCTCTACGCGCCTGCTGTCAGCTCCTTTCCTTTTCTTTTTTTTCATCCGTCCACGTCCTGAGCCTCTCTCTCAGGAGACCCATATTTCTCCAAACTCATGACAAGGTAATGAGGCCATGCTAAATCCTGCCACGCCCTGGAGCTAGCTCTGAAGGTGACGGGCGGGCCACTCCTCTCCGGCCTCGCCGCCTATCTACGTCTGTTTCAGCTGCAACGCCAACGTGACACATCTGTCATCCTATCAACTCTAAAAACGCCACAAAACACAGAATTCAGAACTTTTGGCTCATTTTTTTTATCAATGTTTTTATTGGTTTTTTAATGTACAGATGTCATTACAGACATAAGATACAGCAGATGTTTNTCAATGTTTTTATTGGTTTTTTAATGTACAGATGTCATTACAGACATAAGATACAGCAGATGTTTACGTAAACCAACAAAATTTATGCAACACAGACCCCCCTCCATACTAAACACACACCCATTCGCTCTCTAATATATGTCTCCTTTAAAACATTTAGATCAATATACAACATATGTCAGTAATAATAATATAATTCACTGGTACCTCTTTTGAAAAAAATAAAAATAAAGAAAAAAAGGACATTCATAGTCAGATTTACCACTACTTTGTTTTCTTTAAGTATCCTACCCTCAGTTTTCCTCCTGTAGAAGGTCGTCTATATCTCCATATTTTATAAAGTCATTAAATAGTTCCCATATTTCCTCATATATACTCAATTTGTTTTTCAAGGTATACGTTATCTTCTCTATTCCCATACATTGTGCCATGTTCTTGATCCAAGTACCAGTTGTAGGTGCAGTTATTTTCTTCCAGCTAAGGGCTGTACTGTAGTTCATTTTACCTGTAGTATAGCAAAGTCAATAAATTTGTATTCTTTAGTTCTCAAAGAGAGTGTTGGTGGATATATGTGTAGCAACATCATTTTTGAGTCTAATGAGATATTCACAGGCAGAATAATCATGATTTTATTGATCACCTCCTTCCAGAACTTTTCAATTTTTTCACACTCCCAGATAGAGTATATGAATGTTCTTTGTTGCATTTAAAACGTGTCAGGTATTGCTGTTATATTTGTTCAGTTTGATGGGGTTAACTCTTGGCTCATTTTAGTATTTTCCAGCTAAAGGTGACTGGAAACATGCTGCACGGTCAAAACTTCAATACCCCAAACATCTACTTTAAGAGAAAACATTTCAAGAATCAGACTGATATTTAAATTTCTTAATCAAGATTTAGACTGTTATCAAGTCCTTAAAGTCTGATTTTATTATAAGTGGAATATATATATATATATTTTTTTTTTTTTTCAGGATTTTTCTACAAATGAGTGTCAGTATTTGAAAATAGAACAGAATAATGCAGATTACTGTATTAAAAGTTGTCATTTACACACACACTGTACTCCAGTTCTTTGATTAAGGCAATAATGTGAGTAATAATACATGAATGAAATAATAGTTTTGCTGACTAAACATGACGTGTTGCGTAATCAGAGCACGAGGAGAGTCCAGGTGAGGAAATGCATATGAATTCTAACATTTAAATGCCAGAATAAATTGATTTACAGTCATGTAATCTAGGTCTGAAATTCTGAGGAAGCTCACTCCGATTTATACTGATTTCAATCCAATTATAGTGTTTACATATTAGAAAAAAATCTAATCCGAGTATAATCAAAGTTGTCATGTTTATGTAAAGTATTGATTGTAATGGCTAATTAATTAGCTCTTGTTAATTTGCACTATTTTGTAGTTTCATTTTACACACATCAATCAGTTTTTATTTAAAGTGAAAATCAGCATGCATCAAGGTCCTGAAACACATTAGAACACTTACAGTAAAACGACATTAAAGATCAAAGTCAAAGCTGTTTAAAGGTGATGTTCAGGCTGTGACGTCATGAATACAGGTGAGTTTCAATCCTGATTTAAAATTTTAGCTGAGTGTGTTTCTTTAACATGATTCCAGAGGTAAGGCAAACGCTCTGAAGCCAGCTGATGTTTGAACTGAAGGAATGAGCAGCAGAGCAGCATGGAGACAGGAAGAGGGCGTGGCGGTGTGTGTGGAGTAATTAGCTCAGGTAATAAGGTGCTGCAGTCCATGCAGGCCTTATAGGCTAAAAGAAGAAGCTTAAAACCAGCTGTAGCTGCACTGGTAGAACGGTGTTATATGATCAGATTTTGTAGTTTTTGTCAGGATTCTGGCTGCAGACTTCTAATAGCATAATTTGGAAAACCAGAGAAAAGGATAATCAATAATCAAGTCTGGAAGATACAAATGCATGGATTACAGTTTCAGCATCATGCAGTGATAGAATAGGTCATATCTATCTATCTATCTATCTATCTATCAAGTTACTTATTTTTATTATATTATTATTGTTATTATTATTATTATTATTATTATTATCATTATAGTTTCAGCATCATGCAGTGATAGAATAGGTCATATGTATCTATCTATATCGATAAATAGATAGATGATAGATAGATGATAGATAGATAGATAGACATTAAGTGACTTATTTTTAAAATGTAATTATTTAGAAAACTAGCATATTTTAAAATATATGTTAAATTTGCATTAAAGTACATTTTTCTAAGACAAACTAGTCTTTCATCGTTTTTGTTGTAACTGGGTTTTTTTGTTTTGTTTTTTTGGGGGGCGAGGGGAGGGGGGGGGGCATTTTCCAAAATTTGCTTGGAGCCCCCAAATCTGTTAGGACCAGCCCTGACTAAGATATGACAAAACACACACACACACACACACCTCTGTCTTCACCATCCCATATCTTTCCTTCTGTTTTCTCTGTCTCTCCCTCTCTCTCTCTCTCTCTCTCTCTCTCTCTCTCTCTCTCTCCCCCTCCTCCTCCTGCAGCAGCAGAAGTGTGTTATGCTCTGATGATTTCTAGCTGGAAGATGAGGATCGGCGGGGGAGCTCCGTCTGGCTGTGGGCAGCTGAGCCGTGGACACACACACACACACACANATCGGCGGGGGAGCTCCGTCTGGCTGTGGGCAGCTGAGCCGTGGACACACACACACACACACACACACAAACTGGTGTGTATCTATGGTTCCAGGTGTGAGAGGAATTGTGAGAAACGTGTTAAGTGTGTATAAAAATTCACACATTGTCCCAAACCCGTCGTTCCAACTTAGAATTCACATTCAGCTCCTGTTCTGTGAAAAGTTCATCCATCTATAGGCGCTGCTGCAGGAAGTACCAGATAATAATAATACAGGTTATGTTTCTGCTGCTCTGAGTGTTTTCATTATTCCATGCAGTCATCTGAACATGTTGATAACCTGTTTATTATAATACAGCTGAGAAGATGTCAGGAGGATGTTGACATGAGAAGAAAAGGATGAGGAGCTGACATTCCAGATGCTTTCTGCCTTTCTTATACAAATTCACATTTATTCTACACCTTTATAATAATTTTTAGGACTGAACGTGAACGCACACACGCACTTAAAAAAAAACAACAAGTTTTTGTTATAGCATAAATAAAATAAAGACACTCATAAACTAGGGAAATGAATAATAATTTGAGTTGGTTTACCTTGCGCATACAAAAAAAAGTGCTTAAGTATAATTCTCTTAATAAAAGCTCGAGTTTAACGCAGCAAAACAGTTTGAGTTGAAAAAGCAGGAAGAGAAAAAATGGGAAAAAAATGCATTAATTAAACAAAACTCATAAATAATACCAGTAAAACTGTAATGAAGCGATATTATTGGCATGGATTGGTGTGTGTGTGTGTGTGTGTGTGTGTGTG
>VXCM01010064.1:8083-18448 GCA_014773175.1 Lucifuga dentata | reverse complement strand
CAGATGATTCGCTGTGGTGACCCCTGAAGGGAAAGCCGAAAGGAAAAGAAGAAGAAGAAGATAAACCTGCAATTGGTGTACATTTATATTTTTTATGGGCTCTCTTTTTAAGCACCTTTTATTTCTCTTTGTTTGTATCGCTTTGAGGTTAGGTTTTTTAGGGTTTTTTTTTTTTTGGTTTTTTTTTTTGCATCTTACACGGATTGCTGCTAACGTACATTCACTGTATTGGTACAATGACAAAGTAATGTTGAATCTTGAATGTTGGACATAATGCACAGTTGCTGTCAGAGCTTGACTGCTGGAAACGTCTGCCTGTGATCTTATGAGGGAGTTGATGAGAACCAATGAGGGGAAGCTACATTATTTTTGGGGTCATAAAACCAAATGAATGATTTAAAAAGAAGCTAAAAGTTCAGTACAGCTGCAGTTTGGTGATAATTTCACAGCACACAGAGTCATCATAACATCTCTGCGCTGTTTCATTTTGATGAATACTTAAAGAACAAAGCCAAGCCCCGCCCCCCCGCGATAGTCTTACCTTCCCTCCACTGATGACTATAACAGGATCCACCACGTTACCCAGAGACTTGGACATCTTCTCTCCTTTCTCACTGACTGCAAAGCCATGGACCACCAGAGACCTACACACACACACACACACACACACACACACACACACACACACACACAGTCTCAGGGTTTTCAGGTCAGCTAGAGACAAAGCAGCAGCATGACCACAGATCAAAAACAGACCAATGAATAATCCAAATCTAAAAATCTAAATACAGTCCAAATCGTAAAAAGTACAGACTTTAAACACAAAACGACAGATCATTAAAGGTGCAGGAGTTATTTTGAAATGTTACAGACGTAAAAATCCTGCACTGACAATGTTAAGGTTGAATTTTGAAATGAATTTATTCGTCTGACTTTGGCTTTCTGGATCAGCTTTGATTCGACTCTTTTAATGATGGTGCAGTTTTTTTTCTTCCTGATTACAAAAACATTCAGAATTTGCAAGAACTCTGATTCACACCATCGCCATCTTTTCCATAGTAAAAGTCACTAAGGCTCATTAAGAGCTAAAAGTATTCCAGTACAAACTGCTGCACGCCTAAACCCATGTCTGCATATACACACACAGTTACACACACTGTCTGATGCAAGATCTAACTGCATATATATACAAAACGGTTTATGCCAATCATGGCATATACACAACTATAGATGCAGACAGATGAAGAAAAAAAAGGAAAAAAAGTTACACACACACACGGCATGCTGATGGGATACTGACTTGTACGGTGCCTTGTTCTTTACAGCGACGCTAGTGAGCAGCGAGGACTGAAACCAGCCTCCTATCTGGTCCTTCCCCTCCACATACGCATCTGCCCTGGGGTCCGACTCTGAGGAGAGGAGTGGGGGATGGGTTGTAGAAAAAAAGAGGGACACCGATTCAGTTGTTGCTACACAGGAAAGCATCAAAATGGTTAGTGTGTGTGTGCAGAATTTCTTTGCACAGAAAGGGCAGAATCGTCTGGAAAGTCAGCGTTAATGGAGAAACTGCAACAGTCTGACATGAATGCAAAGGACCAAAAGACTTGAAGCTGAAGACTTCATCAGCATGGTGAGACGGTTAGAGGGTTTTATCTACACAGCTGATGCAGACATGCCAGCATAGGCTTCCATCACCACCCTGACTCAACCCGCGGAGAGAACAGTTAGCAAGGAAGTGCGGAAGTTTGGGGNTTCCATCACCACCCTGACTCAACCCGCGGAGAGAACAGTTAGCAAGGAAGTGCGGAAGTTTGGGGTCAATCCTGGAAAAGAAACGGCCATGGTCGCGTCCTTCAGAGTTCTAGCTAAATCCTGCATGCAAGGCAGAGAAAGAGAGGAGCAGAAAGACAGGTGGAGGGATTCATGCTGTCTTAAAGCGCTCCTCCTAATGTCACCTTCCATGTTCTGCAGTCGTTAAAGGACCATGCCAGCGATCCTGCATCTTTGAGTACAATGGCAGTACACAATCCATATACACGTTACCTTACAACCAAAACATAAAACAACCAAAACATAAAACCGTATTTTAGTTTTCCTGTTATTTTTTCAAATCCCCTAATCTTTCAAAATCAAATGTTCAGGTGATACACCCACCTTAAAATTCCATGTTTCACCTACTAACACTTATGCACAACTGTAGAAGACATGGCCATTTTAATTTCTCAATAAAAGCCATCTTCTCCTGGGACTATATTTCCTGGAGGAGACATACATCGTCTTCCGTGCAGCTGCATGTTGGACTGGATAAATAAAGTTACTTCAACAAAAAACCTAATAGACATTTTGTTTTCTGTGATGGATTACATATCTAGCACATTTTAAGCCTCTACAAGTCCATTTTAATAGCATACTGGAATGAACTGAAACCAATGGCAGTCTGGAAGGTAGGAAAAACAATCTAANCATTTTAATAGCATACTGGAATGAACTGAAACCAATGGCAGTCTGGAAGGTAGGAAAAACAATCTAAGCTTTACAGTTAAAGTAGTATATTTTGGAAATAGTTGTCAGTAATGTAACGTGTGTGGATTGCATATATTTGAGCTCAAACATGCACAATTGCTGGTATGGTCCTTTAATACTTCTTCTCATCAGATACTGTGGAGGTGTTCTGTGCTGCAGCAACAGAGAAAATGAAAAATGCTTCTGTCATGTAAGGGATGCTTCACTGGATTAAAAAAAAAGAAAAGGTGACATCTTTGAAACGTCTTTGCTGCAGAAAAGTACCACTCAGGTGCATTTAGCTCATAATTACAGCATTTCCAAGAGCATTCGAAGGCAGCAACAGGAAGTAAGAGCAGCCTGAGACATACAGTGAGTGAAAAAAAAATTAACAGTTAAAGCCTGAGAAACAGAGAAAAAGGGCAGAAGACCCATTGGAGGATAAAGTTTGCTGGTGGACGGGTGAAAACCTGTGACAAGGGGTTTGCGTAGCGGAGCGGGGAGCCAGCTCAGACGAGACTCTGGCTCCTCAGACTCTCCCTCCATCTCCTCTGCAAAGGNGAGCGGGGAGCCAGCTCAGACGAGACTCTGGCTCCTCAGACTCTCCCTCCATCTCCTCTGCAAAGGACAACACAAACAATCCCACTTAAACCCACACCAAGGATGGTTTGGTCCTTCGTGTGTGTCTGATACTCAGCAGAAAAAGCTTACAATTGGAATGGCATTTCTTGAAAAATTAGACAATGGGGCAAAGAATACCTGGTTAGTATTTTAGAGAGAATAAAGGAATTTCAAAAAGAAAAATCATATTTTTTTTCAACAATTCTATCATGAACTACTGCACCTACCTGATCAAAAACACATGAAATTATTAACCATGGTTATCGAAGTATGTGGGCCTTACTTAAAAAGAAACACTTTGGGGGTAAATCATAAAAAAATAATGACAACTACACAGTGTGGCGCTCAGTAATGGCATGACGAGATTCCTTTACGTTAATCAGCACATCGTTGTGCAACCTAACACATTGTTGTAAGTGCGTCACAGGTAAAAGCCAATGAAGATCGGTGTGTTAAAGGACCATACCGGCCATTTTGCATGTTTGAGCCTAATATATTCAATTTTCATACATGTTACGTTACTGACAATCATTTCTCAAAGGATAAAACTGTATTTCAGCTTTCTTGATATTTTGCAAAATCTCTTAATCTTTCAAAATCAAATATTCAAGTGATATACCCACCTTAAAAATCCATGTTTCTCCTGCTAATAGTTACACAGCCTTATGAAGTCACGGTCCTTTAAATTTTTCCATAAACGCAGGTCTTCTTTTGGGACTATATTCCCCGGTGGAGGCATACATTCACTCCACGCTTTTTATTGAGCTTAAACACTAAAATTACATAACTTCTAAAAAAACCTGAATACACGTCTTGTTGGTGATGATGGATTACCTATCCCAATAACATTTCAAGTATCAACAGGTTGATTTCAGTAGCGTACCAGAATGAACTGAAACCAGTGGCGGTCTGGAAGGTAGGAAAAACATTTTTAATTCTCCNTTAGCGTACCAGAATGAACTGAAACCAGTGGCGGTCTGGAAGGTAGGAAAAACATTTTTAATTCTCCGCTTCAGTAGTATGCTTTGAGAAGTGATTGTTAGTAACGTTACGTGTATGAAAACTGAATATATTAGGCTCAAACATGCAAAATGGGTGGTATGGTCCTTTAAAGAGCTGATTCATATTAAGAGCCACAATTTCTACTGCTTTGTGTGGCATCAGCCACACAAAGCAAACAAACATGTTAAATCTGCAAAGGAAATCTAAATTCTCTGCTTTACAGCTCCGCGTTTTAAGAGATTTACACTGAGATAAGAAAGATACAAGATCCAGACACTACCGAGAGTCCCGGTGCATGGGTGTGTGTGCAACATAACCAGTTCCACTGATGTTACTGGCTGCAGCTCTGTTAACATTTAAACAGGAAGTAAAGCTGTTGTGACTTTGCTAAGAGCTCCTGCAGCGTTCTGATCTGCTGCCTTCACCTACAATACACTTTACAAGACTTAAGAGGCATTATGGATTATATTTATAAAGCATGTAAGCAGCTTTCACAACAACGCTGATGAGGAGAGTTGATTAAAAAGGGTCATTAGATAAAGTAAGCTTGAGAATTAACCTTCAGGAACAAACTGTCAGTGAGGAGATCAGGTGCAGCAACACTAGCTCGCTGAATATTCCTGATGATTTATACTTAAATAAATTCAGGTCAGTCAGTGTGTGGAACTTCAAACTATTACAAGAGATTAAGATCAGTTTTCTCCTCAAATCTTTACTGATCTGATTAATAATAGCAATTTAAAGCACCAGCACCGGCGATTTTGCATGTTTAAGGGACCATACCAGCGATCGTGCATGGTTGAGCCCAATACACACAACCTGCTTATATGTTATGATACTGACAATTTCCAAAACATAAAACCATATTTCAGCTTTTCCTGTTACTTTTTCAAATCCCCCAATCTTTCAAAATCAAATGTTCAGCTGATACACGCACCTTAAAATTCAATGTTTCGCCTGCTAACACTTATGCATAATTGTAGATGGCACGATCATTTTAATTTCTCAGTAAAAGCCATCTTCTTCTTGGACTATATTTTGTGGCGGAGAAATACATCGTCTTCTGTGCAGCTTCATGTTGAATTAGTTAAATAAATTTATTTCAGCGAAAAACCTAAGACATAATGTTCGCTGTGACGGATTACGTATCACAAGCGTGTTTCAAATCTCTACAACTTCATTTTAATAGCCTGTTGGAATGAACTGAAGCCAACAGCAGTCTGGAAGGTTGGAAAAACAATTCTGAAATTTACCGCTAAAGTAGTATATTTTGGGGGTACGGTTGTCAGTAACGCAACACATATACAGATTGTATTTATAGGGTTTAAACATGCCTGATCACTGGTATGGTCCTTTAAACCCAATAAACACTAATACATCATTACATTACTGTCAATTTCCAAAACACAAAATCATATTTTAATTTTCCTATTAATTTTTCAGATCCACTAATCTTACAAAAATCAAATGTTTGGGTGATACACCCACCTTAAAATTCAATGTTTCACCTGCTAATACTTATTTATGAATGATTGTAGAAGGCACGGTCAATTTAATTTCCCTGTAAAAGCCGTCTTCTGCTGGGACTATATTTCCTGGCGGAGTAATACATCGTCTTCCATGCAGCTCTGTGCTGGATCAGTTAAAGTGATTTCGACAAAAAACCTAATAGAAATGTTGTTTACTGTGATTATGTATCTCAAGCTTGTTTCAAATCTCTACAAGTTGATTTTAATAACATACTGGTATAAACTGAAGCCAATGACAGTCTGGAAGGTAGGAAAAACAATCTAAAATGTTCTGCTCCAGTAGTATATTATGGAAAATGTTGTCAGTAACGTAATATGTATGCAGGTTGAGTATATTGGTCTCAAACATGCAAAATTGCTGTTATTGACCTTTAACCTTGTGCTGGTGTTACGTATTATGTTTTAGTTGTACTTAAAGCTCAGCTGCTGAGTCACACACACACACACACACCTGAAAATCCTCCAGGACTGATCAGAGTAATCAGATTACACATGTACCTTCTAACACAGCCGCCCAGGATGCGCCGCTGTCAAACCAGATGTCCAACACATCGTCTCCACGCACGTACTCACTCACAGGACCTGCTTTACTCTGACACACACACACACACACACACACACACACACACGGAAATGACAATCATCAGAAAATAACATGATATTTTTGAGTATCTGCTCACTATTTAAAATACAAAATAATTATGTTTACAGGCTTCTAAAAATATGAGAATTTGCATTTGTCATGGCTTTTGAAGTTTGAAAGACAATATAATCAATTTAAAACATTGTTTGATTAATCAATAATTAAAATAATCATGATCTGCAGCTCTGTAGTGAACCGTGTTTGGAAATGCACGTTAATATCGGATTCAACTAATGTTGGTTTTTCAAGGCTGATATTAAAGATAAGCATGTTAAATGTGTATAAAATTCATATCTAGTTAATGTTCCGTTCTCAGTTAAAAAGCCTCATTAGTACCGCGAGAACTTCAATTACTTATGGTACTAATTACTCATTAGTAATTAAAGTTCTCGCACCGTCAGATCAGAGGCGGGTGACGATGCTATTACGGATTACCTAATATATCACTCAAACCCACAATTTAAGCCCAACTAAATCTCTGTCTGAAACACACACACACACACACACACACACCTGCTTGAGCACGTCTGGTGGCAGCAGCGTTTCCATGGGAAGTTTCCACCAGCAGTCGCTGCCTGCCTCTTTGAACAGCTTTGCTATGTGGGAGACGGTGTGTCTGCAGAGAGAAAAGACGTTCAGTGTGAGAGTGTGTTAGGTCGCTGCTTTGGTTTCATCTAGAGAATAATTCAAAAGGAATAAACAATATCACCAACATGACGACGTTCACTCTGTCATTGGTTAGAAATGTCTGACAGCAGGAGCAACAAGATCAGAACAGGAAGACCTTTACTATGTCAGGATAGCTAAAACATGAAACTATGAGACTTAATGGTGTCTTCATTTTTGTCTACATACAAAAGCAAAACGCTGCATTTGACTCAAAGAAAATATGTGAAAACACACATTGCTTCACGTGATGTGAGGAAGATGTGCTGCCTTCAGACAGCTGACCCACGTGCATGTTAGCAAACTTGATGTGTTACAACCTTAAAAGAAAAAAAAATCCTTAGCATCTGTTTGATTGATGTGATCAAAAGTGTAGTTTTCTTAATATTGACCTGAATTTATTGATCTGTCTTGTTCCACTTCAATAAATGACCTTGTAGTTGGTTCAGAATTAGTTTGGATCGTATTCACACCAGAAACAAACGACTCTAGAGTTTGGCCTTTGCTACATGTTTACAGCACGACTGTGTTGGTGCTGCGTTCACATGTACACAAGCAAACCAGACTTAAAGGGGAAACACTCCAAACAAGCTCTGTGTGAAAATGGCCTTAGTCTGGAGCATGCAAGAGACTGTGCCTCCTTAAAGGAGCATACCGGTGATCGTTTGAGCCCAACATATACAACTCACGTAACGCAATCTTTCTAAATCAAATGTTCAGGTGATACACACATCTTAAAATTCAATGTTTCATCTTCTAACACTTATGCATGATTGTAGAAGGCAAGGTCATTTTAATTTCTTTGTAAAAACCGTCTTCCCGGGACTATATTTCCTGGTGGAGACATACATCATCTTCTCTGGAGCTCTGTGTTGAGTCAGTTAAGTAAAGTCACTTTGGGAAAAAAACCAACTAGACATGTTGTTCACTGTGATGGATTACATATCTCAACCATGTTTCAAGTCTCTACAAGTTGATTTTTATAGCATATTGGAATGAACTGAAACCAATCGCAACCTGAAGGTAGGAAAAATAATTCTAAAATTTACTGCTAAAGGAGTATATTTTGGAAAATGACTGTCAGTGTCGTGTGTATTGATTGTATATATCAGGCTCAAACATGCACAATCACCGGTATGATCCTTTAAAGTAGGATGTGCTGGATTACACAACCCTCAGAACAAACTTTCAGCCTCCCATGAGCCAGGAAGCAACATGAGGGAGGCTTTTTCAGTCATCACCTCTCTCCTGGCAGCATTAACACGTGTAAGTACTGTAAATTCTCTGTTAAAAGCCGGTATTCAAGTAATAGCCGGGGGGCGGAGTCAGCAGAACGAAATAAAAGCCCATCTCAAATAAAGGCCGGGTTTGGGGTTTGTCTTTACTGGCCCAGGAAACTGACAGTAGAGAGTGTGACACCAACCAGGAAAAGTGGATGAAAATTAACCTTTCTGAAAGCTCCTGGAGGCGTGTTCACACTGACAGCTTCTCCTTGTGGCGGTGTGTTTTATGCAGTTATGGGTTTGTCCATCAGCAAAATTAAAAATAAAGACCTGTCTCTTATAAAAGCCTGTCTCCTATATTGGCCGGATTCTCTCTGCATTTGAGGTAAATAAAGGCCCCGCCCACTAATACAGCATTTACGGTAATTTGCACCTGTTCTGTCTTCTCAATCTATGGTCCTTTAAAGTCGCAGTGTGTGAGTCTGGATGCATTTTTGTGTGTGTCCACAGACGTGTCTGAGCCAGTTTGTCTGCATGTGTGTGTGCATTGCTCACTTGTTGATGAGAGGCTCTGCGGTGTGTTTGTGGTAGAACACAGGGATGGGGACGCCCCAGCTCCTCTGTCTGGAGATGCACCAGTACGTCCTTCTGTCCAGCATGGCCAGCAGGCTGCCCCGCGCTGACTCAGGTAACACACGCACCTTCTGCAGCGCCTCCTGCACACACACACACCACGTTTGCTCTTGAATAGGCTGTTGATGACATTTTCTTTTCATTTAAAGGACCATACAGGTGATTGTGCATGTTTGAGCCCAACATATACAACCTGCGTACATGTGATGTTACTGACAATCATTTTCCAAAACATAAAACTGTATTTTAGTTTTCCTGTTATTTTTTCAAATCTCTTCATCTTTCAAAATCAAATGTTTCGGTGATACATCCACCTTAAAAATCAATGTTTTGCCTCTACTTTCATATATTTTTAAGCACAGCACCCGTTCAAAACATGCTTGTTCGGAACGGGCTGAACTTTTTGGTGTGCGCCACAGCCTGCCACAATTTTGTTCTGCACATCCTTGTAAGCTAGCTTTGTTTGCTGTACGGGGTCAGGTTGCCGCTAGACCGGAGCGTATCCTGCCGCGTCTGGAGCATATCCTGCCACACGAACTACCTTTTACTGGCACAGCTCAATTTGAGAACCACTCATCCAAACAACTTCACACATGACACTGCACGTCCTTGGGTCCTGAACAATAAACCTGCTGAATACCAACTTCATACAGTGCCGGTTCTAGAGATGCTGGACAGAGATCTCTGTCTTTATAGTTAGATTTTAAAGTTCTATTAATTTCAACTGCCTCTCTCAGTCTTTCTATTTTTATTGTTCTTATGTGTATGTACTGTATATGTAAAGCACTTTGAATTTCCTTGTGTATGAAATGTGCTATATAAATAAACTTGCCTTGCCTTACTAACATTTATGCATGATTGTAAAAGGTAGGGTCATTTTAATTTCTCTGTAAAAGCCGACTTCTCCTGGGACTATATTTCCTGGCGGAGACATAAATTTTCTTCCATGCAGCTCCATGTTGGATCGGTTAAATAGTTACTTCGACAAAAAACTTAATAGACATTGTGTTTGCTGTGTATTACGTATCTCAAGCATGTTTCACGTCTCTAAAAGTTGATTTTAATAGCGTACTGGAATGAACTGAAATCAATGGCAGCCTGGAAGGTAAGAAAAAAAAAAAAAAGNAAAAAAAAAAAAAAAGGAAAAAGCATCGCTCCAGTAGTGTGTTTTGGAAAAGTACTGTCACTAACGTAACGTATATGTGGGTTGTATAAACTGGTCTCAAAAACGCTAAATCACCAGTATGCTCCCTTAAACATTTGTCCTCTTCCTGTAATGTTTTTAAAAAAGCATCATTTTCCTCTCAGCAAACAGGAAGTGAAGCGTTTGTGAGCGTCAGATATTTTACCTTGGCTTTGTCTTTGAGTGAAGCAGTGTTGATGAACCACTGTTTACTGGGCCTGATGACAACCGGCTGCTTGGTCCTCCAGTCGTACGGGTAGCTGTGGACGCAGCGCTCCTCCTTCACCAGAGCTCCACACGCCTCCAGCATGGAGATCACTAACACACACACACACACACACACACACACACACACACACACAC
>VXCM01010063.1:0-10376 GCA_014773175.1 Lucifuga dentata | reverse complement strand
TATATATATATACATACACACTGTATACATGAGTGGGTCATCATGTGTAGGTGAATGTAGGTGGATACCGCCCTCCATCACCCTCTTCTGTGGGTCCTTATCTTTTTTTTCTCAGGTGTCTCTAATCCTAAAGGCCCAATATCACCCCCTCCCCTCCTCCACCTTATCTCTCATAAACTCACAACCTTCAAGCTCTCTCTCTCTCTCTCCAGCAGCACCGGAGAGCCATGATCTATCCTCTCACTGCATCTGGAGTCAGTCTGACACAAAGACACGCAGGCAGACAGGTAGACAGGCAGACAGGTAGAGAGGCAGACAGACAAGTAGGCAGACAGACAGGTAGACAGGCAGATAGACAGGTAGACAGGCAGATAGGTAGGCAGACAGACAGGTAGACAGGCAGATAGACAGGTAGGCAGATAGACAGGTAGGCAGACAGACAGGTAGACAGGCAGATAGACAGGTAGGCAGACAGATAGACAGGTAGACAGGCAAACAGGTAGGCAGACAGACAGGTAGACAGGCAGATAGACAGGTAGGCAGACAGACAGGTAGACAGGCAGATAGACAGGTAGGCAGACAGACAGGTAGACAGGCAGACAGGCAGACAGACAGGTAGACAGGCAGATAGACAGGTAGGCAGACAGACAAGTAGACAGGCAGATAACACCAAAGAACCATAACAGCCTAATTCCATTCAGCTTAAAATCTGGAATTTGTGGAGGAGTCAAGAAAACAAGGAAAAACCTAAAAAAAAAAACCCAAACTTTTTCATATGGAAAACATGGAAGAAACCTCAGGAGAGAAAACTCACAGAGAGATTCCCTCTGCTCTAACATTCAGGTGTGACAGAGAAGCCACAGGTGAGGAAGTAGTTAAATTACAAAGACGCAGATAGCAATGAAACAAAACAGGAAGATTCAATGAGATTATTTCTTATTATTAGTTCATTAATCAGCACAAATGGCTCATTGTCCAAATCTGCATTGTGACAACGCAAATGAATACTACAGTCACTTTCTGAAGAGTCCAAATATATTATAAATAATAAACATTTCATGCACTGCTGTCTTCATATATGTATATATTTACATCTGTGCTGCTGGTTTAGATCCTATTTGTTATTTTTATGTTTTGTTGTTTTAAAAATCTGAGAGTCATGTACCTTTGTACCTGTGCAAATATAAAAGTCTCTTTAATCTTGAATTTTTGCTTCAAAAGTAGCCAAACTGAGAATGGCCTCTGTTTTACGTATATAAGTGTATGTTTTACTCTGTTTTACGTCTGTACACCTTCTAGTCCAACATTAAGGCTTAAAGGTTTGAGTTTGGCGTGTTTTCAGTGCGGCGAGGCGGGTGAGCTGAACTCTCCATCCTGATTTAGATCTATTTCTGTTCACCCTGCAGCCCCTCCGGGAAATACTTAAATCTACCATAGTGCATGTGTGTGTGTGTGGCCAGAGGGTGAACTTGGTTCAGTCTATACGTGCTCTGCTTATAGATTACTGACCACGGCACAAGTTTTACTTCCTGCTACTTTACATTGAACCTGCACACACTCTGTCACACACTCTGCATACACTCTGTCACACACTCTGCACACACTCTGTCCTTTTATTGCGCCTCTTTCTACTTTCCTTCCATCGTTCTCTTTTTTCTTCAGTTCATTTTAATTCAGCAACTTAACTGGCACCTGCTCATAAAATTAATTCCTAAAGCAACAATCCAAACGCAAATTTATAAAGCAGCCACAAAAATATGCTCTCTCTCTCTTTCTCTCTCTCTCTCTCACACACACACACACACACACAAGACACACTCTGTAATGTACTCTCTAAACCAGCATGTCTCCATATAGAGTTTAAAGAAACAGTAAAAAAAAAAAAAAAAAANAAAAAAAAAAAAAAAAAAACAGACTTAGAAACACACACTGACCTCAGCGTGGAAGCTGGCACGCCACTTCACCGTGATGGTGTAGAAACGACAGTTTTTTGCCTTGTCCTCACACACACAAACACATGCACACACACAATCTGACGTGTGTGTGAGGACGATGAGACTGGACTGGATACAGCTAAGCAGAGCAGCGGGAGGAGGAGGAGGAGGAGGAGGAGGAGACAGAGAGGAGGAGAAAGGGAGGAGGGAGATGTGTGGAAGGGTTGGAAGGTGAACAGAAGAGAGAGAGAGACAGAGAGTCAGAGAGACAGAGTCAGAGACAAAGAGAGACAGTCAGTGAATAAAGAATTACAGAAGAAAGAAATAGAAATGTAAAGATTCCCTCTTGTTCTGATTTTGATTTTGTACCTGTGTGTGTGTGTGTGTGTGTGTGTGTGTGCATGTAATCACTCAGATAGTGATTGCATGCACACACACACACGTCAGCTTTGCATCTTATTTTAGATCTTTATTCTGAACCTTTTCATCTCCTCCCTCTTTCCTTCATCTCCATCTCTTTCTACAGGGAAATGCCTCAGCCACATCTCTTTTCAAAGGTCTCTCTCTCTCTTTCTCTCTCACTCACTCACTCTGTGTGTGTGTGTGTGTGTAGTGCCATGCAGCCTCAATCCTCAGGCTCAGTCAAGAAAATCTCCATATCCAATTATTTGTTTCTCAAAGGCAGACAGAGAGAGAGAGAGAGAGAGAGACAGAGAGAGAGAGTGAAGGGAAAGAGCAAGAGAGAGAGAGAGNGAGAGAGAGAGAGAGAGAGAGACAGAGAGAGAGAGTGAAGGGAAAGAGCAAGAGAGAGAGAGAGAGAGAGAGAGAAGGAAAGAGAAAGTGATGGAAAGACAGATTAAGGGAAAGTGAGGGAAATATATATATATATATAGAGAGAAAGCAGGAAAGAGAAAGTCATGGAAATAGATAAAGAGATTAAGGGAAAGAGAGAGGGAGAGAGAGAGGGGGGGATAGAGCAAGAGAGTGCAACATTGAGGGAAACAGAGAAGCAGTGAAGGAAAGAGAGAGAGGCACTTTGAGGGTCTACGGAGGGATTAATTAGAATGGGAAAGAAATGGAGGAAAGTTTCGTCTCCTGTCAGGCTGAGAAAATAATTTGAGATTTAGTCCCAGACTGCCTGAACAGTGAGAGAAAATTCAAAACCTGAGAAAATGCCAAAAGGGACAGAAGATGGAAAACTGATAGAACAATATTCGAGGAAAGTTCTAGATGTACTTTCTTTCCGTACCCTCTTGAGGTGAGCTCCTGCCTTCTGAATCCTTTTATTCTTCTCTCCTCGTCTACTTCTTCTCCCTGACTTTCTTCTTCCTCTTCTGTCCTCTGAGATTATTCCATCAAAGAAAAGTCTGGCTCATGGAGGTCGGAGGCTCCGCTGCAGTAACGCTCGCTGTTGCACTTCCTTCACCTTCTCCGGACTCTTTTCACTGTATGTCCTTCCGGATCTTCTCTGTTTCCACTCTCTTCTCTCAATCATCAGCCAGAGCATTTTTCTTTCTTTCCCAGCAGCGGTGACACGACACAGCGTGGGGGGACGAGGATGGGTGGAGAGAAAAAAATAGAGAAAAGAAGGAGAGATGGAGGAAGGAAAAGAGAACAGTGTGTAGGTAGATGGAACAGCGAGTGGGGAATGACGGGAAGAGGCGGGTGGAATGGGTAGTGACACATCGTGGAGGTGTGTGTGTGTGTGTGTGTGTGTGTGTGTGTCAGCATGGGGGGCTGTCCTTCTAACCAACATAACACCAACGGGAAAGAGGAGGAGGTATAAGGATGGATACATTGGTGGATAGATGGAGTGATTCAGCAATCATGCCACCTCCTCTCTCTCCTTCTCTCTCTCTGTCTCTCTCTCTTTCTGTCTCTCTACTCTATGAATGCGCAAACACTCACGCACACACACACAGACTTGCCTTAGTTCATTATCATTCACTGGATTTCACCGTGACACACTTGGCTAACCTAGAGATGGAGCCCTGAACTGAATCCTAATGGAGGAGGAAAGGGAGGAAGGGATGAAGAGGAGAAGGAGGAGGAGGAGGAGGGTGTATCAGGCTAGCAGGTGTCCCCTCTCGCATGTGCGTGCACNACACACACACACACACACACACACACACACACACACACACACACACACACTTGTGTATAGAACAAGTACACAGTTGCATCTGTTTCAGGCTGACTGATATTTTTGGATTCAAGCTGTCAGGAACCAGAACATCTAAACTTGACAACGATGTGACAAGGATTGGTGTTCCCCAGAGAACTGTATTCTTATCAAGTTGGAATACATCAGAAATAGAACCAAAACCATCATGCGAGACACGTCAGTCAGCTCAAACCTGCTGTTTTTTGAATTCTGAAGTCCCACAGGAAAATCCACATGGATTCTGATCTTCTCAGACCAGACGTCAGTGAGATTTGTGGGCAAAATGCAACTCAAAATGCATTTAGTACTGAATTGTACTTAAGTACCTTTTTTTCTGATCATTTCAATTTAATAGACTAAAACATTCCTACAATCAAAATAACAATATCAATACACATCTAAAGTGCAGTGATAAATTAGTTTGCACACTTTGACAATGTTCAATTTTAGAAATATTTAAAAAAGTTAAAGAAAAGAGTTGTTGCATATTTCTACATGGCATAGAACATTACATACAAATTACATGCAATTTTATGATGTGACTTTTTGGATTATTATTGCATGTTGCAGAATGTTTCCTGCAACATTCCTGTGGAGTGTGAAGGTGGTGGAAACCTCCTTTTCCACTGGTCGCTCTGCATGATTTTAGGTCAAATTTTGTCGGACTTTAGGTTTGACAAAATGTGTAATTTTCTGACTTTGCCACTTTGCTGAGTGTGCTCACTTCACACAGTGACTGACCAAGTCTTAATTTGTCTCTTTTTTCTTTCTGTCACGGTATCTGCACTCGGCACTGGTAGAAGTATACTAACAGTTTTCAGGGCAGGTTAACTCTCCTCAGCCACACCAAATAGTGCTGGTAGATCAGGAGATGTTCAGGCTCTGAGAGCATTTTCAAACCTGTAGTCTGTTTGCTCTGGTCTGAATCAGGGAACGAAGATGAATGTGGATCCTTTCCTAGTCATAGCATCATTTGATCCATGAAGAAGAAAACTGTGACAGCAGAAGCTGAATCTGACTTCAAGACGTGGAAAACCACATGTTGCTTCACATGATGTGAAGAAGACGCTGTCTTCACATGCTGAACAGGAGAATGGAGCAACATGCTGATGACATACAAGCACACGCTAACCTGAAAACATGTTCAGATGAACATGTATTAGCTAAGACTGATGTGTTTCCGCCAATAGCAACATCCATTTGTTTTGATAATCAAATTTACTTAACGTTAACCACGCACGCCTAGCCTTTTCTGCTTCTGATCAATCAATAGATCAATAGATTGATTTTTCGTTGGTTCAGAAATAGTGCAGATCATGTTCAGACCACAAATGAACACCTCCAGAGTTTGCCGGGGTCTGGGCCCAACTTACTTCCTCATGGTTTTTTTCTGGTATATTTTGGTTTGATCGGATGTTTTCCTGTGTGAAGCTGAACTAAAACAACAATTTGTCCCTGATTCAGACCAGAGCAAACAATCTACTGATCAGAAAACACTAAAGTGGGTTTTGATTAAATTGATTGTTTCATAAGGTAGGTGCTATGAAACTCCTTGAAATGACAACAGGTACTAAGAGCTATACAAATGTGATCACTTCTTCTTGTGTTAACGGAGCTAAAATATCAGAGTTTCTGGCTATGAAGCATGGTGCAAAAACTTCTCACAATAAGGCAAAGAAAATGATGCCATTAAGCTTTGTTTAGCTGAACTCTTCAAGCTGCTTCATTACTCATCATTTGTCTTATTCTGGTGTGTTTTATACTCTGCTGCTGAATCCCACACATGGCTCATGGCTCATCTAACATCACTGAATCTGCAGACCAGTCAAAGAAGCAGTGATTAGAGCGTCGTAACTTGTGTCATATTTTCTCATCACAGATTAGAGATACGCAGACCGACACTCAGCATCACCTTTACCAACAACTCCTTCTAATTCTTTACTGGAACATCATTGCACAGTGGGATATCAGATGTGCCAAGTGAGAGGCAGGTGTTTCTTTCTTGGCATCACACAATTTGTGGCTATAATACTTCCTCAGCGTACAGCCTGCAATTCATTTTATAAATGTCAGCTGAAGCCNCCCCCCCCCCCAGCATAAGTAATATTCTTATTAGAGATAATTTTGATTGGTTTCCTCTGCCTGTCTCACTGTGTTGAGCAACAGGGATGGAAGGAATTGTGAGTTGTGTGTGTGTGTGTGTGTCCATGTTGGGGTTTATTTAAAAAGAAATTACACAAGCAATAAACCTATCACATGGAAAATACTGATCAAGGTACTGTAGTGTGTCACTCATATCTACCTTTTACACACACACACACCTTTGATAAGGGAGGAGTATTACAACTGGATATTGGGCATTTTAGGTAATCCTGACTCCCATGTCATTATGTCAGAGTACCAGTCAATGTGTGTGTGTGTGTGTGTGTTTGTGTGTTTGTGTTTTACAGCAGCTATTGTGGCCTTATTTCATGGCCCTTCGCCTACAGTTTGTGAGGCCTCCTGCTAAGAGTCATTTGTTATGCCTTTGGAAGATGCGTGTGTGTATGTGTATGCATCAATGTGTGTGTGCATGTCTATGTGTGTGTGTGTGTGTGCACATGTGTCTACGTGCATGTGTTTGTGTGCATGCATGATTTTAAGCTAAGACCCTGATGGGTCCCTAGCCTCCACCCTGGTCTCCATGGCAGTTGCTGGCTTTATTAGACTCTCTTGCTCTCTCTCTCTCTCTCTCTCACACACACACACACCTCACTGTAAAGTGACAGGCTACGTTGCACCCCACCCTGAGGCATTCACATTTTGGAGCAGTTAAGAAACTTGTCAGGAATGAAAGATGGGTGATATGTAGCTAAATGAAATGAAAAGGAGGAACAGTCACATGATTTCACACTCACATAGCCTCAGGCACTGCTGCCACACACACACACACTCACACACACACACTCACACACACACACACACACACACACACACACACACACACACAGCATTAGCATTACAAGTTTATGATTACATGTATGTTTGTGAAACAGCTGCACAAACATGACCTGAAAATTCAAACCAGAAATAAAAACTGTAGTTTATTAAAAAAAGCACAACAACTTTTGCCACAGTCAATAAAGAACCAAAGTGCTGTAGTTGCAAATTAGATGCAACAGCGCCACCATGTGGTCATTAGCAGCTATTTCATGTTTTGACTCATACTGCTACTGTTGTTTTGTTTTTTCTCCATGACAATGATACATATTTTTATATTTAATGAAGGCTTTTTCATTAATTCTCATTCTGTGTCTCCTCAGAAATTTTTTAGAAATAATAAAATAAAAAGTCTATTTATATTTTAGTTTAAAGGATCTGAGGACACGTACTGGCTCATCAGCTGGGATGGATTCATGAAATCACTTCCTGTCTCGCCAGACCTCAGTAGAGGAAAAAGAACCCATCATCATAGACCCTAACCCCTTAACCCCTAAACTTGTCTGTCTGTCTTCATTAACCTGTCTCTCTGTCTACCTGTCTGTCTGTCAGGGCCAGTAACCATAGTATCAGTCTGGAAGAGATTCCAGTTGAGAGGAGACAAAATTTCCTGGATTGACAGAAAAAGATGAAGTAGTAGATGCTAACATACGCACAAACTCGCACACACACACACACCCACACACTACCTCAAGCTATGGTTTTAACAGGAAATGTTGAGATGTTTATAAAACTCACTTTGAGTAAAAGTTGTTATATTTGATGGAAATTGTGAAACTTGTGAAACTGAATTTCTGAACAGGCAAGGATAATGAATGAATGAAAAAAAATGAATGAATGAACAAAATAATGCACAAATAAACAAGTGAATAAATCATCTCTGGTTCTTTATTACTACTCCATTATTCTTTATTATTATTCTCACATTACATTTTATTCTTATGGATTTCTAATAATTAGTTTTATAATAATTTGATAATAATCAGTTTCGGTGACCCTGAAAGTTTTAATTGTACATTAGTGTTCATATCTTGAAATTGTTTTGGTTAAAACTCATTAGTGATCACATGACCTTTTTCCCTTGTAGTAATTAAATATCAATCATGACTCGAGTCATGAAAGTAATTATGTCAGTGAAATGTTGATAAACTGAATAAAAAGATAAATGTTGTTTGTTGGTGTTTTTGTCTGTGTATGTGATTCTCACACAAGAATCCTCCGTGCAGCAGTGGTGGTCAGTCCATCCTTGATTTCTGGCTGACACACACACACACATCCATCACATGTACATCCAGCATGCTGTCCAAAGAGGAATGGTGGCAGCTGCTGGTGAGTTGCATGCAGACGCTGTGTGACGTGCGACGCTACGAGGAGGCGGAGCTGCTGGTCGACTCTGCCATGGTAATGAGTTACCATAAAGCCCCATTAAAAATGGTAATTGGCATTAAGTGTTTCAATGTGCTCTGAAGTACAAATTAAAGTGCTCAAATGTACAAAAATAGGTGCTTCAGTGATGATTTATTTGATTTTCCCAAAGGTCAGAGATCAAAACATGTGTGGCCCATCTGGAATCAGGTAATTGCTCATTGGCCTTGAATGATTTGAGGTGAGCAGGTTGATGTAGCACACAACTGGTTAATTGCAATTAAGTCATTAGAAGTATTTACCGCTGGCAGAAAGCAGGTATGTAAAATAAATAAAGGAATGAAGGAAACAGTCTTTTATAGAATCTAGGCAAATTTCTGGGGCTGAGGGATTTTATATGAAAACTGATGAGTAATTTCAATCAATTAAGCCCCTCCTTCTGCTGTGTTTCTGCAGGAGGCAGCAGCAGAGCTGGGAGTTATGGTTAATGTCTAATTAATTGTTAAATTAAATTAAATGTTAATGCCATTATGTTAATGTTAATTAATGTTAAATATTATTACTTTTAGTGTCGTTATGGTTAATGTGCTGAACCTGTTAGACTCTCATTCTGTAGACCTATTTGAGCCAGTTTGCTCTCTCTGTCTCTCCCCTCGGATCTACAGCTCAGGTTTGTTTGGTTTAGTTTCTGTTTTTGGCTCATTCATTCTTTCACTCATCCATGCACCTCTACACATCACTTTAATGCTGACTCCATACTTCATGTTACCTTTAACTTTATGTTCATTTANCTACACATCACTTTAATGCTGACTCCATACTTCATGTTACCTTTAACTTTATGTTCATTTAATTATTATTTAATCATCCATGCACCTCTCACACATCACTTTAATTCTGACTCCATACTTTATGTTAACTTTGTTTAATTTTATGTTCATTTAATTATTTCACAATGCATAATTGGCATCTGTGCGTGATGTGTTCTCCTTCTTTGTCACTTTCATTGACAATTGTGACACTAGGCTCGTTCGAGATGAGCCAGGTCTGTGCAGAATCGATCACCGGTGATCGGCGCACAATGCATGCTGTTAGATTTCTGTCCAACTTGATCCCGACTTGCCCTGACGTCAGTCACACATAGCAACGATAACCTCGTGAGATCAAGGCAGCTGCAGACTTTGGAGCCAGGCACCGCAGTTGCTCTCCACCAACTGCACGGCCGCAGGGCATGATGGGAAACGCCTGGCTTTCACCTGATCTAACAACTGACTGGTTTAGACGTTGGCACAACAGTATGACGTTTTATCGAAACTTTTCATTTTTTTGCATTGGAGAGATTCTGTTTGTTTTCTTGCTGTTTGTATCTCTTATAGTGTTTTGTGAAATTTATGATGAAAGAAAAAGAAAAAAGAATTAGAGATTCTGATTTTATTTGTTTGATTTTGAAGGTTTATTCTGTTAACAGAATACATGCTGATGGCAACTTTTTCCAGCCAGAGAGGCAGAAAGTATTTATTTCCAAAATTCCAGATACAATAACAGAACCTTAAATACTTTTAAATAGTGTGAGACACAAATTCATTTGGTAACAAGAGAGATTTTATTGTTATTAGAATAACATTTAGCAAAGAACTGAATATAATTACATTTAGAATGTCAGTGAATGAAAACCATTTATTTGTAGCCTATGTAGAGGTGAGAACATTTTGGCTATTNTAGAATGTCAGTGAATGAAAACCATTTATTTGTAGCCTATGTAGAGGTGAGAACATTTTGGCTATTGGTCAGATTGAACATGACATGAATCTACGTGGATTTAGAGGCTGTCATGAATAACACATGTAAACATGTGACAAATGAATACCTAAGGCCTACAGTAGGCCTATCACACAGAACATCATACAATAATTGTTGACTAAGTTGGATGGATT
>VXCM01010061.1:0-10670 GCA_014773175.1 Lucifuga dentata | reverse complement strand
AGGTAGGAAAAACATTTTTAATTCACTGTTCCAGTAGTATGCTTTAGGAAATGATTGTCAGTAACTGTTCATGTATGAAAATTGAATATATTAGGCCAGGGCTTCTCAAATACAAATCTTAAGGGTCCACAAAGAAAATTTTCAATAAGACAAAGGGTCCGTTTATTACCGTCAGTCAAGCCAGGGTCGGATTGGCATTCTAATTTGTGTGTGCAGCAACAGTTGAGCAGTCGGACATTCAGAGCGCTGCTTGCAGCGGAGAAAGCAGAGAATTTTGACTCTTGCACTGCAGCGATGTCTCACAGATAATACATATGAAAAGTATAATTTGCTCAGAGTCCAGAGACAGCTGTATTTGGCTCAAACATGCAAAATGGCCAGTATGGTCCTTTAAAAAAAAAGACAACTTCATTATTGATTTTTAGCATAATAATTTATTCTGAGATCAGCATTCTTATCACCAAAATATAGATGACTTCAAATGATACTGCAGCAACTGATGATGAGAGCCTCTAGTCAGAAATATATACAGCCTGGCTGATACATACATTGTGTAGCAATCCAATAGTATTGTTACATGTTCAGTTATTGATTTTGTGTAAGTAATTAATGGCTAATAATGTCTGGAGCTAATGTAATTGATTGTCCTGCATGCAGGGCTGGTGGTCCCTGGCTAATCACAGACATGAGGAGAGGAGAGACCATTTTTGACATTGATCCACACCTACAAGTAAGGCTTTATTAATTTTGTTTTTATCTCTTGGCATAGCAGCTTAATTTCCATGGACAATGTCAGGTGAAAGTTGCAGCATTTTGAGGCTCGGATCTACATCCTAGTTAAATCATCAGTGTAAACCGTAAGCATCCGTGTTGAATGAATTCTGGTTTATTCATTAAAGAGTCAAAGGTGCAAGACTGCGTGCAGAAGTCAAACTACGCCTCCTATTCTATTCCAGTATGAAGCATCCAATCCCTGAGATTAAAATTCTACAGCACATTCCCCTACTGGTGCGTTAAGCTGATCTATAAATACATTCAGCAGATACATAAAAGTGATTCTGAGTTATGCTGCAGCATTTTGGACCTGAACAGCAGCACATATTGACTACGCTGCAGCTCTTATCTGCGCTGATGGTCTCACAAGTGTGTGCGTTTGTTACGCCGACAGGAAACCGATTCTCGTGCTGCGTTCAAATTACCCCGGAAGTCAGATTTTTCCCAGTCGGAATTCCGATCTCAAACCATTCCAGCCAAATGTAAACAAAAAAGCATGGCTCAACACCCGTCAGATTAAATAAACTTTGTAATAAATGCTAACTAAAGTAAAGTTAGACTACAGGACTGTTTGGTTGTGTTGTTTTACAATGATATTAATCACTGTGGGTATTAAACTTTGTGCAGAGAAGTAATATTCTGAAATTATTTACACTTACGTATCAATGGCAAACAGTTATTATACATTATAGATAGTTACCATGGCGATATATTTTGACCTTTTTATTTCGATGTCACGTAAGAAAAAACACTTTATTCGCCTGTTAGCTGATCATTTCCATTCAGAAAGCTCACTTCCACGGGCGCTGTCATGTTGACTGACGTCATACTCGGTAAGTCGGGCTGGATCATTTTGGTCTGAGTTTCCCAGTCCGAGCTCCGACTTCAAGTGCCCTTCCAACGCATTTTTCTAAGTTGGAGGTCGGAAGAATCCGACTTCTGAGGTAACTCAAACGCAGCATAAGGTGGGAGCAGAAGTTGCTCCACATCCAGGTCATGTGCACGTCTCCTGCAGTCTCTCCCTCACGCTGCAAGGGTTGTTAGATTGTCCTGGACACTGCTGTGTTCCTGTTTTTGAGGATTGCTGGGGTAATGACTTAAAGAACTAAAAACAAAAAAAAAGCAATGGGAATCTCACTATAAAGACAGTTTCTCTGTCTGTGGCACCAACATCTCTAGAACCGCCACATGTATGAAGCTGATATTCAGCAGGTTTATTGACCAGGACCCAAAGACGTGCAGCGTCACATGTGAAGCGTTTGGATGAGCGGTTCTCAAATTGAGCTGTGCCGGTAAAAAGTAGCCCACGAGTTTGCCGCGCCCAGCGTGTCAGGATACACGCTGGGCGAGGCAGCATATGCTCTGCTCACGGCCACAGCAAACAAAGCTAGCTCACGAGGATGTGCAGAACAAAATTCTGGCAGGCTGCAGCACACACCGTAAAGTCAAAATCTGCAGTCCTGCCGAAAATTGCATCCCCACTATAAATAACTTTCTGAAGATGAAGGAATGAATCGGGTTTAGAGCTCACATTTGGGGCACATTTTGGATGTGACAGGGTGAGTTTGGTGAATGTGAGCCTCCTCAGGTCTTAGAAAGGAGGGGATGTATTTTTCTTTGGCAGAAATAAATAAATCAGAGTGGAGGACTGAATCTCTGCTGCCCAGTACACTACTGTAGGTATTACTTTTGTTGCCTCAAAGAGTTTGATAAAAGTTATTCAAAGCAATAAATATTGTCTCAGATTACATGTATGATCCATTGTCTGGGAGTACTCAAATAGTATAGCACTCCCTGTTGGTTCAGAAGTGTGTGTCGCACAGCATCACCTGACTGCATTTGGCTTTGTGAGGGCTTGTGAGTAAGTTTATGCTAATGTTTGCGTTTGTTTGTTGCTCATCTAAGCAGGAGAGAGTGGACCAGGGCATCGAGACAGAAGGTTCCAACTTGAGTGGGGTCAGTGCCAAGTGTGTGTGGGATGATCTCAGTCGGCCGCCAGAGGATGAAGAGGACAGCAGGTCCATCTGTATAGCATCACAGCCACGGAGGCTCTCAGACAAAGGTACGCCGAGGCCACAGCCGAATTCAGGCTGTCAACACTGGATGATGATGGAGTCATTCCTTACTGTTCTCTCTCTCTCTCTCTCTCTCTCAGACACAGAGCAGATCAGGGAGACTCTGAGAAAAGGACTTGAATTTAACAGCAAAGCAGCATTACCACCCATCAGCAGTCAGAGACTGAACCATGAGAGACCCCAGTGAGTCTCTCTCTCTCTCTCTCTCTCTCTCTCTCTCTCACACACAAACATCCACACACACACCCTTTTACAGGCGCAGACTGAGGACCTGCTATTTTTTTTTTTTCCTGCGATCCTCTGGCTGTTGATCATCGTACCGTCGTAGCGCTGCTCAGTCAGGTGTTTTCTCTTCTTTCTGTCTCTCAGGAGCCGGAAGGACAGTTTGGAGAGCGAGAGCTCGGCAGCCATCGTTCCTCACGAGCTGGTCCGAACACGACAGTTAGAGAGCGTCCATCTGAAATTCAACCAGGAGTCAGGCACTCTGCTGCCCCTCTGCCTGCGGTACAGCACCATCCTCTTTTCCAATCCCCCACCGGGATAGATGAATTATAGAGATAAATAATCCAAATCATCCAAAATTTAACTTTTTAAACGCTCAAACATAGGGCTGGACAATATAAACGATATAAAGTCGCATTGCGATATAAAAAAAATCTTCAATATAAAAATGAGGGCATCAGTATAAAATCCATAGAAAATAGTGCATGAATACAGCCAGTAGTCTGTCAGAACTAGAACAAACTAGCCAATCAGGTAGCAGTGTCAGGATAACAGCCCGCCCACTTCCTCAAAGCATGTGGTGATATGTGAGCGAAAGTCAGACAAAGATGTCAGAAAGATGAAACTCCAGAGGAAAAAAAAATATCAAGTGACGAGGAAGAAAGTAAAGCTCAGCAGCATTACTGTCCTAAAGAAAGAGACGCTGCAGATAAGAAGGTAAAAAAACATTAGGTTATTTAAAGTCTGACTCTAAACAGCAGCCATGTTCACTGTAACGTGCTGATGAAGCACGGCTGTACAGCAAACTTATTTTACCGTCTGAAGTNCCATGTTCACTGTAACGTGCTGATGAAGCACGGCTGTACAGCAAACTTATTTTACCGTCTGAAGTGCGGCCATCTTACAGGTCACACAGCAGCGACTTTAAACCCGTTCCCCGGGACGGAGACGCTCCACACCAACAAACTACCATACAGTCTGCTTTTTCTGCCGTCGCACCATACGATCAGAAAACAACAAGACACAAAGACGTCACACGTGCTGCAGCTTTTTAAAACATATGATGCCAATATGGACTGTTGAAAAAGAGAGAGATTTATGCTGATTAAAGTTATGATTTATTCAGGATGACTTCATTTGCATTTTGCAGTTTTTCAGTTCATACAATTATTGGTTATTTTTTCCGTTCAGAACATGCGTAAAGAAAATGTTAAAATAAATCTTAAGTTCAAGTGACTTGAAATGAAGCAGAATCTTTGCCGTGATTTATATCGTGATATATATCGATATCGATCAATATAAATATATCGTGATTCAAAAAAAAAAAAAAATTCATGTCAAGCCGCACTCAGACACAATACAGTGACAAAGCAGCTGCTTCATTGTTGTGTGTCGGCCGACGTAGATGAATGATTCTTTCCACTGTCACCACGTTACATATGACATTTATGCAATTTCTCACTGACATAAGGAAAAATATGCTAAATAAGTCCAAGAATGGAAGGAAAACACAGTCAGGCATTTAATTTAATCAGAAAAGAGAAGGAACCTGTATCCTGTCAGAGAAAAAAATAACACACACACACACAACAATACAGTTAATACATGTTAATACAAGGCTACGGTGCCAAAACCTGAGAATTGTACATTTTTTTTGTTTTTTTCCCAATAAGCTGTACAGTATGTCTGAATGCCTTTTGGAATTTACACATTTGTGGTTGTCGTGGCGATTTGTCCTTGCCAATCGTTTAAACCAGATTAAACTCAAATTGCCACTGAGGTAAGCAGAATCTTTCTTACGCAGGAAGAAGAAGTCATTATCCAGGCAAACGTTGGGTTTCTGTTTTGTTTCCATTTTAAAGCAAACAAACAGATAATGGTGTCTGCCATCTCTCTTACACTAGTAAAAAAACATAAACCCTCCCATTCACCTGGGAGGATTGCCTATATATATGTATTCACACACACAAACAGTCAGCTGGAGCAACGCCCAATGATTTCAAAATAAAAGCATCAACAAATTACCTATCGTACATACTGGAGTATAAGCTGATCTGGTATATAAGCCGACCCCTGATGTTGTTCCATCAATTTATTTGTTTAGCAAATTACCTGTTTTTCTGGGTATTGTCATGATTTTCTGAAAATAATCCACAGACCGGTAAACATGATATTTATTTCAGCAGCTGATTACCGTAACTGACATTAGCTGACGTTAACTTTTCCAGACTCCTCCTCTTCGTCTGAATCTCCAGACAGTTCATTCCAGTCCTGCTCTGTGTAACGTGTCTTTAAACCAGCTTCATATGACGCTCTTTTCCTCTTCTGAGGAAAAGAGCGTGTGGTTTCCATCATGTGTTGTATCTTATCTCAAAGCTTCTTGCTAATAAAACACAATACCTGATGAGTGAGACTACCAAATAACGTTACTAAACCGGTATATGAAACAGCACTTTTATGAAGTCGTCTCTGATTGACCCATTCTTTTGTCTTTCACCAATCACAGCAGAGCTTACTGGCTGCTGCAAAATGTGCTGGATAAGATGTTTAGTCAGGAAATATCTCATTCTGAGGTATGATTTAAACTATTTTCATGGGTAGTGGTAATGGTAGTATTTCTACTCCTGGAAATTTCCTTTTCTGGGATCAGACTTGAATTTTTCGTGTATAAGCCGACCCCCGATTTGCATTATGAAATCGAGTAATAAAAACTCGGCTGATATTCAAGCATATACGGTAATATTGTTCTAAAAATTTCTTTCATATTTATGATGCTGTTACTTTGCACACTGTCCTGCAGGTGCACAAATTTCAAGATGAGAATGAAACCTGTTGCCCATTTTGCAATAAAAAGCATCTTTTACGTCCCAATCAAAGCCGCAGTTTACAAACCTCACAAAGCACGCACCCTAACAGCGACATTTCATTTCAGACAGAGAACAGGGCTGAAGGTGTGTGCTGGTTACGAACGCAGAAGAATAGTAAGTGGAAGTAGATGTCTGTTTGTTCATATTTATTCTCTTACAGGGGACGCTTGCTCCATGGGAGACACTTCACTTATAAGAGTATCAATGGAGATACAGCCATTACATTTGTGTCTACAGGAGTTGAAGGAGCCTTTGCTACTGAAGAGCATCCATATGCAGCCCACGGCCCCTGGCTTCAGGTATGTGTGTATATATCTAACATGTACATATATATATATGTATATATCAGGGGTACTCAAATGCAAAGCTAAAAGATCCGCAAAGAAAAGCTTCAATAAGACAAAGGTCCGTTTATTAAAGGACCATACTGGGAAAAGTCCCGCCTCTCCCAGTGGCCAATCTGACCCTGAGTCAAGCTAACTGCTGATGAAATTTAGCCTACGCTGTCAACTCTCAATGAGCCAAATGCCATGTCAACCCATCGTTGTCATGGAGATGATGGGACGCAGAATGTGATTGGACCAAACCAAAGCAGAGTAGACATTCTCACACAGACAGTGGAGCAGTCGGACATNGAATGTGATTGGACCAAACCAAAGCAGAGTAGACATTCTCACACAGACAGTGGAGCAGTCGGACATGCTGCTTACAGTGGAGAAAGTGGAGAAATTTTGACACATTGCATCACAGCAACGAGTCAGAGTCAAAATGAGTCAGAAACGTCTCACATAATACAAATAATACATATGAAAAGTGTAATTTGCTCAGAGTCCGAAGACAGTTGTGTCCGGATATATAGACAGATAGACACACTAAATGGCCAAAAGTATGTGGACACCTGCCCATCACATATGAGCTTGTGTGTATATATAAACATAGTACATATATATATATATATATATATACATATACACACACACACATAAATATATACACACACACTGCCCGGCCAAAAAAAAGTCACACACTAATATTTTGTTGGACCACCTTTAGCTTTGATTACAGCACGCATTCGCCGTGGCATCATTTCGATAAGCTTATGCAATGTCACAACATTTATTTCTGTCCAGAGTTGCATTAATTTTTCTCCAAGATCTTGTATTGATGATGGGAGAGTCAGACCGCTGCGTAAAGTCTTCTCCAGCACATCCTTCCAGGCTTTAATAACGCGTTGGACAGTTCTTAACCCAAATTTGAGTAGTTTCAGCATTCTCCTTAGTTGTTTTCTTTGCTTGATGCAGACCAGTAATTTGACCCTTCTGAAACAGAGTAACGTCTTTTCCATGACCACAGGATATGTCTTCCAACATGGTTGTTTAAGAAATGAGAAGCTACTTACTGCATCAGTTAGGGTTAAATAACTTGTTGTCAGATGAAACATATTAATCACTGCAGTAATTATACAATGGAAGGCTCTTACCTATTTGCTTAGTCAAATCCAGGTGGCAACTTTTTTTTTGGCCAGGCAGTGCATATACATATACATATATATATATAGATAGATAGATAGATAGATAGATAGATAGATATGCTGCTTTTACTGTTGTAATAGATTTTTATTTAACTGCCGCTCTCCCTCATCTGAAGATATTGTTGACTGAAGAGTTTGTGGAGCAGATGCTCGGGGACTTACAGGACCTTAACACTCGTGAAGAGGTGGGAAAAACCTTTTTTTTAATTTATTTTTTTTTTGTTGTAAATTTTTATTTTATTTTATTTTGTTCAATTTGCTTTTTTTTTTTTTTAACCTTGTAATTTCTTTGTGTTTGTACAGACTAAGTTACCAAAGGAGTACAGCTGGCCAGAGAAGAAGCTGAAGATATCTGTCCTGCCAGACTCTGTGTTTGATAACCCACTGCAATGAGAAGGGGACAACACACACAAAAACACTCACGGACACACACTTCCAGAGCAGACTGAAGAAGAGGAGACATCCCAGCAAATCCAGTCATCCTGAGCTGTCAGTGTTTGAATCTGTCCTATATTTTCACCGTGCTGGTTATGGAAGATTGTGGATGTTTGACACAGAGGGATTGTTGTGACTGTTATTCTCAGACGAGCCTGGCCGCTGACGCTTTTGGAAATGCTGTTAGACATTATAAGTCAGGCTCAGAGCAGCCGCTCCAGATGCTTGACCTGTGGGAGCAGTCACTACAGGTGTCATACTAAAGGACAGAATCCTCCAACAAGCCCTGCCAGGTTCCTGGGTCCAAAACACACCACAAAATACACTCATCACTAACAGACTCCAGCATATCAGAACAATGTCCTGAGCAGTAACTGTGTTGCACTTCTCAAAACATCAGTTATACTTTTTTCAGTGGTCGTAGAAAGTGCAGAGAAGCTGGCGATTTGACCTTTTTTCATATTGTTCTTTATCACTGAGTGAAAGTTGGACCCAACTAACACAAAACTCAAGGAAAATACTCTGTCAAAATTTTCATTTGTGCTGCTATCATTTTTTTTAGATATTAAAGAATATTTTCTAGATTATTCTGAGGTCCAAATTGACCCAAGATGTTGTTTGTTTGTGCTGTTGTGCCTTTTAAAGCTTCATTTGTGCTGCTACGGTGTATTTTAAAAGGACTGTACCATCCATTTTGCATGTTTGAGCCTAATATATTCAATTTTCATACATGTTATGTGACTGGCAGTCATTTCCCAAACGATAGTATTTCAGCTTTCCTGATATTTTGCTAAATCTCTTAATCTTTCAAAATCAAATATTCAAGTGATACACCCACCTTAAAAATCCATGTTTCTCCTGCTAATAGTTACACAGCCTTATGAAGTCACGGTCCTTTAAATTTTTCCATAAACGCAGGTCTTCTTTTGGGACTATATTCCCCGGTGGAGGCATACATTCACTCCACGCTTTTTATTGAGCTTAAACACTAAAATTACATAACTTCTAAAAAAACCTGAATACACGTCTTGTTGGTGATGATGGATTACCTATCCCAAGAACGTTTACAGTATCAACAAGTTGGTTTTAATAGCAGAATGAACTGAAACCAATGGAGGTCTGGAAGGTAGGAAAAACATTTTTAATTCACCGTTCCAGTAGTATGCTTTGGGAAATCATTGTCAGTAACGTTACATGTATGAAAATTGAATATATTAGGCTCAAACATGCAAAATGGGTGGTATAGTCCTGGACAAGTTTTATTTTAGGCGATAATGTCACCAGCCACCCCAACCATTGCCAAATGACCTATAAGATATTCTTTAATATCTAAAAAATTTAAAAAAAGATAGCATAAACAAAAATGTTAACAGCACAAACAACTGATACTATTTTCCCGTAGTTTTGTGTTAGTTGGGGGCAAACTTCACTCACGTAGGTAACGTGTGTGTGTGTGTGTGCTATTGTCAGATGCTGGAGCTGTGGATGTACCAAAGCTGTAGCAGTCCACTGCTGATACTTCACTACATGACAGACTGAAGAATGGTTGCTGCCTGTTTGTTAGCGATAACAAACATGCATTTGAACCATTTTCTCACGTATCCATGTAATACTGCAGGTATGCCGGTCCCACCTCATTTCCCCTGTACCAGGAACATGATTCCTGTATGAAGTCATATTTTGAAAATATGTCTGATCGCAATTTTCTCATGCTTGAGGTGTGTTTTAACATTATATATATCGTACATGTGTCAGGTTTGAAGATGAAGAATCCATGTTAAACACCGTCTCGCAAGTATTGTTTTCTCTAGCCACATAAATATGATTTTTTTCATTTTGCTTTGAACAATCTGAAGTGAGATGGAGTAAATTCCTCAGTGCCTTGAACTGAAAAGGACCATTATTCTGTGTTCTGCTGCCTACAGCTGCTTGATTAATAATGTACACCAAATCAAATCAAGGCTGCTGCGTTCACTGTCCTGATGTTGTTGTTGCATTCCACATTAACACCCACAATCCTGTTTTACAACATCATATATCATATTTGTGTTGTTTTTAAATTCAGGGCGACAACTGTAAAGTTTCGATGGCATTCATGTATTCTGTAATTGATCTCTTATTTGACTGAACTGGCCGACTGTAATCCCAAGTGCATTAAATGATCATAGGTATTTACACAATAAAGCTGGAACACAAAAATATAGACGAATGTCTTGGAAAAGATTTTGTGTTTATGGTAGCCTGTGTTGAGGCAATTTGCTAATTATAGTTAAATTGGTGATTTTTTTTTTTCATTATTTTATACAATACATATGTACCTGTTAGGAGTTTTGTATTATAAGGCTGATACAACCGACCATTTGAGCAGTTTTTTTTTTCGTGGTATATCGTCTTGTTTTAAATGTACTTAAATACAGTGAAGGAAGATGTTCATATTATATCCACGTTGATATTTTTTCAGGTATAACCATGAAGTTTCACCTCACCAACCCTCCTGTAGGTGCCTTGTCACCTCTGTCCAGATGCAACTCATACACAAACACATCTATAGTACCTAATACTTTCCTCCCTCCACCTGGATAATGTACTTTAGAGGAGCAATGCCAGCAGAAAATATTTCATGGCACAGAGGAATCTCAGGTGTATGTAAGTTAATAAATATGTATGCGCAATTTAAAACACTTACCATAATTTAACAATTTTGGGTGGCCAAGAGGTGCTTCCAGATAACTGGACAACTACAGCTAATGTGATCAGGGAGACAGG
>VXCM01010060.1:0-10759 GCA_014773175.1 Lucifuga dentata | reverse complement strand
ATTTAGAAGTTCTGTTTCGTTGTCTTTACAGTATCTGTCCTGCAGGTTTTACAACTAAACGGGGGGAAGAGAACAGCAGGGGATCTTGAGGAGTTCCTGGGTGCTCATCCATATGTGAAAGTGAATGTGTATTGTGTCTGTGAAGGGGGAAGGTGATGTATGCGTGGCTTCAGCAGGCCTCCACGCAGATGCAGTCTGAAAACTGATTATTTCATCCCAGAAAAACATAATCATAGATTTATCAAACTGCAGTTGTTCCAGTAATGCTACAGCATCATGAAAATTTTCAAGCAAGATTTAAGCCAAGTTTATTTGTGTAGCCCAGTATCACATCCAGCATCTCACAGGACTTTACAGACACACACATCAACGGTTCCCGACCCAGACTAAGCTGTCCATGAAGAGGACAAACTCCATAAAAACATTACATAAGGATAAATGGATGAAACCTTGGGAGAGAATTCAAAGAGAGATTCCCTCTCCTCAAATGACCAGGTGTGACATAGGTGGAGAAACAGGTAAATTACAAGTTCAAAAACAAAGAAACATCACAAATGATATGAACAGCAAATAATCAATGATCCAATGTCAATCTATGTCACAGCCTGGCTCGAGGAAAGACAATAGGAGACCACATACGACTTTTAACTAATAAGTTTATGTAGCAAAACAGAAGTAAAGATGACATAATTCATGTAAGTCAGCAGCATCAGCAGTGTGTGCTGTGACTGGATGAGTGGAAAATGAGCTGTATGTTCAAAATAAGGCTAACTTAAACCTACAACAAACCAAACACCAAGGAGAGAGAGACTGGCTGATTCAGCTTAGAGCTGAGGAGATCAGCCAGCAGGAGTGTTAGACACCCCACTGATACTTCCTGTCACTCTCCACGAAGGAGAAAACCAGGAAGCACCAGAGGGCTGTCACAAATCAGCATGAAATCATCCTGATGACGATTAAAACGAGAGTCGCAGAATGAACGTCCATAGGTGAGAGTGTGTGTGTGTNGGGGGGGGGGGGAATGCTGCATCATGGGATGGGAGCTAGCTGGCAGCCAATTGGTCACAGCCAAGCTTCAGGACCCCAACACTCAACATGAGGTGTAAGGAGGGTCCATGTATCCAAAAACAGAGAGAAGTGAAATAGCAAGATGCATTATGGGCAATGGCAATAAGTCATGTGAGAATGGAAAATGCCTGACAGATAAATGGTGAGCCTCATCTACCTGCTACACTCACACTGCTGACCAAGCACAGATGTAGGCTGAGCTAAGACTAACTAAACCTAGCATAGACACATGATGAGCTAAGGCTAACTAAACCTAGCACAGACACAGGCTGAGCTAAGGCTAACTAAACCTAGCATAGACACAGGCTGAGCTAAATAAACCTAGCATAGACACAGGCTGAGCTAAGGCTAACTAAACCTAGCATAGACACAGGCTGAGTTAAGGCTAATTAAACCTAGCATAGACACAGGTTGAGCTAAGGCTAACTAAAACTAGCATAGACACAGGCTGAGCAAAGGGTAACTAAACCTAGCATTGACAAAGGTTGACCTAAGGCTAACTAAACCTAGCATAGACACAGGCTGAGCTTAGTAAACCTAGCATAGACACAGGCTGAACTAAGGCTAACTAAACCTAGCATAGACAAAGGATGAGCTAAGGCTAACTAAAGCTAGCATAGACAAAGGCTGAGCAAAGGGTAACTAAACCTAGCATAGATATAAGCTGAGCTAAGGCTAACTAAACCTAGCATTAACATAGGTTGAGATAAGTCTAAATAAATCTAGGATAGACACAGGCTGATCTAAGGCTAACTAAACCTAGCATAGACATAGGCTGAGCTAAGGCCAACAAAACCTAGCATAGACACAGGCTGTGTTAAGGCTAACTAAATATAGCATAGACACAGGCTGAGCTTAGGTTAACTAAACCTTGCATATACATAGGCTGAGCTAAGGCTAACTAAACCTAGTATAGACATAGGCTAAGCTAAGGCTAACTAAATCTAGCATAGATACAGGCTGAGCTAAGGCTAACTAATCCTAGAATAGACAAAGGCTGAGCTATGGTTAACTAAACCTAGCACAGACAGGCTGAGCTAAGGCTAACTAAATCTAACATAGACAGGCTAAGGTAAGTAAACCTATCATAGACATAGGCTGAGTTAAGGCTAACTAAATCTAGCATAGACACAGGCTGAGATATGCCTAATGAAACCTAGCATAGACATAGGATGAGCTAAGGCTAACTAAACCTAGCATAGACATAGGCTGAGCTAAGGCTAACAAAACCTAGCATAGACAGGCTGAGCTAAGGATAACTAAACCTAGCATAGACACATGCTGAGCTAAGTAAACCTAGCATAGACATAGGCTGAACTAAGACTAACTAAACCTAGTATAGACACAGGCAGAGCTAAGGCTAACTAAAAGTAGCATAGACACAGGCTGAGCTAAGTAAACCTTGCATAGACATAGGCTGAACTAAGGCTAACTAAACCTAGCATAGACATAGACTGAGTTAAGGCTAACGAAACCTAGCATAGACATAGGCTGAGCTAAGGCTAACTAAATCTAGCATCGACATAGGCTAAGCTAAGGCTAACTAACTCTAGCATAGATACAGGTTGAGCTAAGGCTATCTAACCCTAGAATAGACAAAGGCTGAGATAAGGCTAACTAAACCTAGCAGAGAGAGGCTGAGCTAAGGCCAACTAAATCTAACATAGACATAGGCTGAGGTAAGAAAACCTTGCATAAACATAGGCTGAACTAAGGCTAACTAATCCTAGCATAGACATAGGCTGAGCTAAGTCTAAATAAAGCTAGCATAGACACAGGCTGCTCTAACGCTAACTAAACCTAGCATAGACATAGGCTGAGTTAAGGCAAACCAAACCTAGCATGGACATAGGATGAGTTAAGGCTAACTAAACATAGCATAGACACAGGCTGAGCTAAGGCTAACTAAACCTAGCATAGACACAGGCTGAGCTAAGGCTAATTAAACTTAGCATAGACACAGGATGAGTTAAGCCTAATGAAACCTAGCATAGACATAGGCTGAGCTAAGGCAAACAAAACCTAGAATAGACATAGGCTGAGCTAAGGCTAACAAAACCTAGCATAGACAGGCTCAGCTTAGGCTAACTAAACCTAGTATAGACAGGCTGAGCTAAGTAAACCTAGCGTAGACATAGACTGAACTAAGACTAACTAAACACAGCATAGACATAGGCAGACACAAGGCTAACTAAAAGTAGCATCAACATAGGTTGAGCTAAGCCTAACTAAACCTAGCATAGACACAGGCTGAGCTAAGTAAACCTAGCGTAGACACAGGCTGAGCTAAGGTCAACTAAACCTAATATAAACAGGGAGAGCTAAGGCTAACTACACCTAACATAGACACAGGCTGAGTTAAGGCTATCTAAATCTAGCATAGACAAAGGTTTAGCTAAGGCTAACTAAACCTGGATTAGACATAGGCTGAGTTAAGGCTAACTAAACCTAGCATGGACATAGGCTGAGTTAAGGCTAACTAAACCTAGCATAGACACAGGCTGAACTAACTAAACCTAGCTTTGAGATAGGCTGAACTAAGACTAACTAAACCTAGTATAGACATAGGCTGAGCTAAGGTTAACTAAAACTAGCATCGACACAGGCTGAGCTAAGGCTAACTAAACCTAGCATAGACACAGGTTGAGTTAAGTAAACCTAGCATAGATATAGGCTGAGCAATGACTAACAAAATCCATCATACATATAGGCTGAGCTAAGGTTAACTAAAACTAGCATCGACATAGGTTGAGCTAAGGCTAACTAAACCTAGTATAGACATAGGCTAAGATAAGGCTAACTAAATCTAGCATAGATACAGGCTGAGCTAAGTAAACCTAGCGTAGATATAGGCAGAGGTAAGGCTAACTAAATGTAGCATTGACATAGGTTGAGCTAAGGCCAATTAAACCTAGCATAGACACAGGCTGAGCTAAGGCTAACTAAACCTAGCATAGACTTAGGCTAAGATAAGGCTAACTAAACCTAGCACAGAGAGGCTAAGCTAAGGCTAACTAAATCTAACATGTACACAGGCTGAGGTAAGTAAACCTAGCATAGACAGGCTGAACAAAGGCTAACTAAACCTAGCACAGACATAGGCTGATCTAAGTCTAACTAAAGCTAGCATAGACACAGGCTGCTCTAAAACTAAATCTAGTATAGAAAGGCTGAGCTAAGGCTAATTAAACTTAGCACAGACACAGGATGAGCTAAGTAAACCTAGCATAGACAAAGGCTGAGCTAAGGCTAACTAAACCTAATATAGACATAGGCTGAGTTAAGGGTAACGAAAGCTAGTACAGACATAGGCTGAGCTAAGGCTAAGTAAAGCTAGGATAGATACAGGTTGAGCTAAGGCTATCTAACCCTAGAATAGACACAGACTGATCTAAGGCTAACTAAAACTAGCATAAACATAGGCTGAGCTAAGACTAATTGAACCTAGTATAGACATAGGTTGAGCGAAAGCTAACTAAACCTAGTATAGACATAGGCTAAGCTAAGTCTAACTAAATCTAGCATACCTACAGGCTGATCTAAGGCCAACTAAATCTAGCATAGACATAGTTAGAGCTTAGGTTAACAAAATCTTGCATAGACATAGGTTGAGGTAAGTCTAACTAAACCTAGTATAGACATAGGTTAAGCCAAGGCTAACTAAATCTAGCATACATACAGGCTGATCTAAGGCCAACTAAACCTAGCATAGACATAGGTTGAGCTAAGGCTACATAAACCTAGTATAGTGACAAGCTGTGCTAAGGGTGACTAAACCTAGCATAGATATAGGCTGAGCTAAGTAAATCTAACATAGACATAGCCTGAACTTAGGCAAACTAAACCTAGCATAGAAATAGGCTAAGCAATGGCTAATTAAATCCTTGCAATACACACAGGCTGAGCTAAGACTAACTAAACTTAGCATAGACACAGGATGAGCTCAGTAAACCTAGCATAGACATAGGCTGAGTTAAGTCTAATGAAACCTAACATAGACATAGGATGAGCTAAGGCTAATAAAACCTAGCATAGATGTAAGCTGAGCTAAGGCTAACAAAACCCATCATAGACAGGCTGAGCTAAGGATAACTAAACCTAGCATAGACACAGTCTGAGCTAAGTAAACCTAGCGTAGACATAGGCTGAACTAAGACTAACTAAACCTAGCTTAGACATAGGCAGAGCAAAGGCTAACTATAAGTAGCATCGATATAGGTTGAGTTAAGGCTAACTAAACCTAGCATAGACACAGGCTGAGCTAAGTAAACCTTGCATAGATCTAGGCTGAAGTAAGGCTAATGAAACCTAGCATAGACATAGGCTGAGCTAAGGCTAACTAAACCTAGCATCGACATAGGCTAAGCTAAGTAAATCTAGCATAGACATAGGCTGAGCTAAGGTTAACTAAACCTAGCATAGACATAGGTTGAGCTAAAGCTAATTAAACCTAGCATAGACAGGCTGTGCTAAGGCTAACTAAACCTAGCAAAGACAGGCTGAGATAAGGTTAACTAAACTTAGCAGAGAGAGGCTGAGCTAAGACTAACTAAATCTAACATTGAGACAGGCTGAGGTGAGTAAACCTAGCAAAGACATAGGCTGAGTTAAGGCTAACTAAACCAAGCATAGACACAGGCTAAGCTAAGTAAACCTAGCGTGGACACAGGCTGAACTAAGACTAACTCAACCTAGTATAGACACAGGCTGAGCTATGGTTAACTAAACCTAGTACAGAGAGGCTGAGCTAAGCCTAACTAAACCTAGCATAGACAGGCTGAGCTAAGTAAACCTTGCATAGACATAGGCTGATCTAAGGCTAACTTAACCTAGCATAGACATAGACTGAGTTAACGCTAACAAAACCTAGCATAGACATAGGCTGAGCTAAGGCTAACTAAATCTAGCATCGACAAAGGCTAAGCTAAGGCTAATTAAATCTAGCATAGATACAGGTTGAGCTAACGCTATCTAACCCTAGAAAAGACACAGGCTGATCTAAGGCTAACTTAACCTAGCACAGACATAGGCTGAGATAAGGCTAACTAAACTTAGCATAGACATAGGCTGAGCTAAGTCTAAATAAACCCAGCATAGACACAGCATGAGGTAAGACAAACTAAACCTACCATAGAAACAGGTTGAGTTAAGGCTAATGAAAACTAGCATAGGCATAGGCTGAGCTAAGGCTAACTAAATCTAGCAGAGACTCAGGCTGAGCTAAGTAAACCTAGCATAGACATAGGCTGAGCTAAGGCCAACGAAACCTAATATAAACAGGCAGAGCTAAGGCTAACTACACCTAACATAGACACACGCTGAGCTAAGGCTAACTAAATCTAGCATAGACAAAGTTTTAGCTAAGGCTAACAACCTGGGATAGACATAGGCTGAGTTAAGGCTAACTAAACCTAGCATAGACATAGGCTGAGTTAAGGCTAACTAAACCTAGCATAGACACAGGCTGAGCTAACTAAACCTAGCATTGAGATAGGCTGAATTAAGACTAACTAAACCTAGTATAGACATAGGTTGAGCTATGGTTAACTAAAACTAGCATCGACATTTTTTGAGCTATGGCTAACTAAACCTAGCATACATACAGGTTGAGCTAAGTAAACCTAGCATAGATATAGGCTGAGCAATGACTAACAAAATCTATCATACACATAGGCTGAGCTAAGGTTAACTAAAACTAGCATTGACATAGGTTGAGCTAAGGCTAACTAAACCTAGTATAGACATAGGCTAAGATAAGGCTAACTAAATCTAGCATAGATACAGGCTGAGCAAAGTAAACCTAGCATAGACACAGGTTGAGCTAAGGCTAACTAAACCTAGCAGAGAGAGGCTGAGCTAAGGCTAATTAAATCTAACATGTACACAGGCTGAGGTAAGTAAAACTGGCATTGACATAGGCTGAAGTAAGGCTAACTAAACCTAGCATAGACATAGGCTAATCTAAGTCTAAATAAAGCTAGCATAGACACAGGCTGCTCTAAAACTAAACCTAGTATAGACAGGCTGAGCTAAGGCTAACTGAACTTAGCACAGACACAGGATGAGGTAAGGCTAACTAAACTTAGCAGAGACTCAGGATGAGCTAAGTAAACCTAGCATAGATAAAGGCTGAGCTGAGGCTAAATACACTTAGCAGAGACTCAGGATGAGCTAAGTAAACCTAGCAGCACAGGCTGAGTTAAGGCTAATGAAACCTAGCAAGGACATAGGCTGAGCTAAGGCTATCAAAACCTAGCATAGACATAGGCTGAGCTAAGGCTAACTAAACATAGCATAGACACAGGCTGAGCTAAGTAAACCTAGCATAGACACAGGCTGAGTTAAGGCTAAAGAAAAACCTAGCATAGACATAGGCTGAGCTAATGCTAACAAAACCTAGCATAGATACAGGCTGTGCTAAGGCAAACAAAACCTAGCATAGACAGGCTGAGCTAAGGCTAACTAAACCTAGCATAGACACAGGCTGAGCTAAGTAAACCTAGTGTAGACATAGGCTTAACTTAGAGTAACTAAACCTAGCAAAGACATAGGCAGAGCCAAGGCTTACTAAAAGTAGCATTGACATAGGCTGAGCTAAGGCTAACTAAACCTAGTATTGATATAGGGTAAGCTAAGGCTAACTAAATCTTGCATAGATACAGGTTGAGCTAAGGTTATCTAACCCTAGAATAGACACAGACTGATCTAAGGCTAACTAAACCTAGCATAGACATAGGTTGAGCTAAGGCTAATTAAACCTAGCATAGACATAGGTTGAGCTAAAGCTAATTAAATCTAGTATAGACATAGGCTGAGCTAAGGTTAACTAAAACTAGCATTGACACAGGTTGAGCTAAGGCTAACTAAACCTAGCATAGACACAGGTTGAGTTAAGTAAACCTAGCATAGATATAGGCTGAGTAATGACTAACAAAATCTATCATACATATAGGCTGAGCTAAGGTTAACTAAAACTAGCATCGACATAGGTTGAGCTAAGGCTAACTAAACCTAGTATAGACATAGGCTAAGATAAGGCTAACTAAATCTAGCATAGATACAGGCTGAGCTAAGTAAACCTAGCGTAGATATAGGCAGAGGTAAGGCTAACTAAATGTAACATCGACATAGGTTGAGCTAAGGCCAATTAAACCTAGCATAGACACAGGCTGAGCTAAGGCTAACTAAACCTAGCATAGACACAGGTTGAGTTAAGTAAACCTAGCATAGATATAGGCTGAGTAATGACTAACAAAATCTATCATACATATAGGCTGAGCTAAGGTTAACTAAAACTAGCATCGACATAGGTTGAGCTAAGGCTAACTAAACCTAGTATAGACATAGGCTAAGATAAGGCTAACTAAATCTAGCATAGATACAGGCTGAGCTAAGTAAACCTAGCGTAGATATAGGCAGAGGTAAGGCTAACTAAATGTAACATCGACATAGGTTGAGCTAAGGCCAATTAAACCTAGCATAGACACAGGCTGAGCTAAGGCTAACTAAACCTAGCATAGACTTAGGCTNGGCCAATTAAACCTAGCATAGACACAGGCTGAGCTAAGGCTAACTAAACCTAGCATAGACTTAGGCTGAGATAAGGCTAACTAAACCTAGCACAGAGAGGCTGAGCTAAGGCTAACTAAATCTAACATGTACACAGGCTGAGGTAAGTCAACCTAGCATAGAAATACGCTGAACTAAGGCTAACTAAACCTAGCACAGACATAGGCTAATCTAAGTCTAACTAAAGCTAGCATAGACACAGGCTGCTCTAAAACTAAATCTAGTATAGAAAAGCTGAGCTAAGGCTAATTAAACTTAGCACAGACACAGGATGAGCTAAGTAAACCTAGCATAGACATAGGCTGAGTTAAGCCTAAAGAAAAACCTAGGATAGATATAGGCTGAGGTAAGGCTAACAAAACCTAGCATAGATATAGGCTGTGCTAAGGCTAACAAAACCTAGCATAGACAGGCTGAGCTAAGGCTAACTAAACCTAGCATAGACACAGGCTTAGCTAAGTAAACCTAGTGTAGACATAGGCTGAACTTAGAGTAACTAAACCTAGCAAAGACATAGGCAGAGCCAAGGCTTACTAAAACTAGCATTGGCATAGGCTGAGCTAAGGCTAACTAAACCTAGTATTGACATAGGGTAAGCTAAGGCTAACTAAATCTTGCATAGATACAGGTTGATCTAAGGCTAACTAAACCTAGCATAGACATATATTGAGATAAGGCTAATTAAACCTAGCATAGAGATAGGCTGAGATAAGGCTAACTAAACCTAGCATAGATAGGCTGAGCTATGGGTAACTAAATCTAACATAGACATAGGCTGATGTAAGAAAACCCTGCATAAAGATAGGCTGAACTATGGTTAACTAATCCTAGCATAGACAGGCTGAGCTAAGTCTAAATAAAACTAGCATAGACACAAGCTGCTCTAACTGTAACTAAACCTAGGATTAACAGGCTGAGTTTAGGCTAACTAAACCTAGCATAGAGATAGGCAGACCCAAGGCTAACTAAAAGTAGCATCGACATAGGTTGAGCTAAGGCTAACTAAACCTAGCATAGACACAGGCTGAGCTAAGTAAACCTAGCGTAGACCTAGGCTGAACTAAGACTAACTAAACCTAGCATAGACATGGGCTGAGTGAAGGGTAAAAGGCTAGCTAAATCTAGCATAGAAACAAGCTGAGCTGAGGCTAACTAAACTTAGCACAGATACAGGATGAGGTAACTACACATAGCAGAGACATAGGCTGAGCTAAGTAAACCTAGCATAGATATAGGCTGATCAATGAATAAGTAAACATACCATACACAGACACAGCTAAGGTTAACTAAAATTAGCATTGACATAGGTTGACCTAAGGTTAACTAAACCTAGCATAAACACAGGCTGAGCTAAGTAAACCTAGCATAGACCTAGGCTGAACTAAGGCTAACTAAACCTAGCATAGACACAGGCTGAGATACGTCCAACAAAATCTAACATAGACACAGGCTGCTATAAGGCTAACTAAACCTAGCATAGACAGGCTGAGTTAAGGCTAACGAAAACCTAGCATAGACACAGGCTGAGCTAAGTAAACCTTGCAAAGATCTAGGCTGAAGTAAGGCTAACGAAACCTAGCATAGATATAGGCTGAGCTAAGGCTAACTAAACCTAGCATTGAGAAAGGCTAAGCTAAGTCTAACTAAATCTAACATAGACACAGGCTGAGCTAAGGCTAACTAAACCTATCATAGATAGGCTGAGCCAAGGCTAACTAAATCTAGCATAGACACAAGCTGAGTTAAGGCTTAATAAAACCTATCATAGAGATAGGCTGAGCTAAGGCTAACAAAACCTAGCATAGACACAGACTGATTTAGGGCTAACTTCTTCTTCTTCTTTTCCTTTCGGCTTTCCCTCCAGGGGTCACCACAGCGAATCATCTGCCTCCATCTAANTTCTTCTTCTTTTCCTTTCGGCTTTCCCTCCAGGGGTCACCACAGCGAATCATCTGCCTCCATCTAATCCTATCCTCTGCCTTCTCTTCTCTCACACCAACTAACTTCATATCCTCTTTCACTACATCCATAAATCTCGTCTTTGGTCTTCCTCTAGACCTCCTGCCTGGCAGTTCCAACCTCAGCATCCTTCTACCGATATGTTCACTATCCCTCCTCTGTA
>VXCM01010059.1:0-11511 GCA_014773175.1 Lucifuga dentata | reverse complement strand
ATAGCTCATAGTTAATACCTAATAGCTCATAGCTCACAGTTCATAGCTAATAACTCATAGTTCATAGTTCATTTCCTATACCTCATAGCTCTTTGCCCATAGCTAATAGTTAATAGCTCATAGTTTATAATTAATAGCTCATAGTTCATTGCTTGTAGCTCACAGCTCTTAGCCCATAGCTCATAGTTAATAGCTAACAGCTCATAGTTCATAGTTCATTACTTGATGCTCATAGATCTTAGCCGATAGCTCATAGTTAATAAGTCACAGATCATAGCTAATAGCTCGTATAGTTCATAGTTCATTGCTTGGTGCTCATAGCTCTTAGCCCATTGCTCATAGTTAATAGCTCATAGTTCATAGATAACAGCTCATAGTTCATCGTTTATTGCATGGTGCTCATATTTCTGAGCCCATAGCTTATAGTTAATTATCTCATAATTAACTAGTCCATACTCCACAGCTCATAGCTCATTGGTCATAGCCCAAAGGCTCATAGTTAATAGAGAATAGCTCATAGCTCATAGTTACTACCTAATAGCTGATAGCTCACAGTTCATAGCTAATAGTTATAGTTCATAGTTCATTACTAGTAGCTGATAGCTCTTAGTCCATAGCTCATAGTTAATAGCTCATAGCCCATAGCCCATACTTCAAAGCCCATACCCCCATAGCACATTGCTCATAGCCAATAGCTCATAGCCCATATTCCATAGCTCATAGCCCATACCCCCACAGCCCATAGCTCATGGCTCTTAGCCCATAGCTCATAGTTAGTAGCTCATAGTTTATAGCTAATAGCTCATATAGTTCATAGTTCATTGCTTGGTGCTCATAGCTCTTAGCCCATTGCTCATAGTTAATAGCTCATAGTTCATAGATAACAGCTCATAGTTCATCGTTTATTGCATGGTGCTCATATTTCTGAGCCCATAGCTTATAGTTAATTATCTCATAATTAACTAGTCCATACTCCACAGCTCATAGCTCATTGGTCATAGCCCAAAGGCTCATAGTTAATAGAGAATAGCTCATAGCTCATAGTTACTACCTAATAGCTGATAGCTCACAGTTCATAGCTAATAGTTATAGTTCATAGTTCATTACTAGTAGCTGATAGCTCTTAGTCCATAGCTCATAGTTAATAGCTCATAGCCCATAGCCCATACTTCAAAGCCCATACCCCCATAGCACATTGCTCATAGCCAATAGCTCATAGCCCATATTCCATAGCTCATAGCCCATACCCCCACAGCCCATAGCTCATGGCTCTTAGCCCATAGCTCATAGTTAGTAGCTCATAGTTTATAGCTAATAGCTCATATAGTTCATAGTTCATTTCTTGGTGCTCATAGCTCTTAGCCCATAGCTCATAGTTAATAGCTCATAGTTCATAGCTAACAGCTCATAGTTCATAGTTCATTACTTGTAGCTCATAGCTCTTACCCCATAGCTCATAGTTAATAGCTCATAGTTTATAGCTAATAGCTCATAGCTCATAGTTAATAGCTAATAGCTTTCAGCTCACAGTTCATAGCTAATAGCTCATAGTTCATAGTTCATTACTTGTAGCTCATGCCTCTTACCCCATAGCTCATAGTTAATAGCTCATAGTTTATAGCTAATTGCTCATAGTTCATAATTTATTGCTTGTAGCTCATAGCTCTTAGCCCATAGCTCATATTTAAAGCTCATATTTTATAAATAATAGCTCATAGTTCATTGCCTGTAGCTCATAGCTCTTAGCCCATAGCTCGTAGTTAATAGATCATAGTTCATAGCTAACTGCTCATAGTTCATAGTTAATAGCTAATAGCTCATAGCTCATAGTTAATACCTAATAGCTCATAGCTCACAGTTCATAGCTAATAACTCATAGTTCATAATTCATTTCCTGTAGCTCATTGCTCTTAGCCCATAGCTCATAGTTAATAGCTAACAGCTCATAGTTCATAGTTCATTGCTTGATGCTCATAGCTCTTAGCCGATAGCTCATAGTTAATAAGTCACAGATGATAGCTAATAGCTCGTATAGTTCATAGTTAATTGCTTGGTGCTCATAGCTCTTAGCCCATTGCTCATAGTTAATAGCTCATAGTTCATAGATAACAGATCATAGTTCATCGTTTATTGCATGGTGCTCATATCTCTGAGCCCATAGCTTATAGTTAATTATCTCATAATTAACTAGTCCATACTCCACAGCTCATAGCTCATTGGTCATAGCCCAAAGGCTCATAGTTAATAGAGAATAGCTTATAGCTCATAGTTACTACCTAATAGCTGATAGCTCACAGTTCATAGCTAATAGTCATAGTTCATAGTTCATTACTTGTAGCTGATAGCTCTTAGCCCATAGCTTATAGTCAATAGCTCATAGCCCATAGCCCATAGCTCAAAGCCCATACCCCCATAGCACATTGCTCATAGCCAATAGCTCATAGCCCATATTCCATAGCTCATAGCCCATACCCCCACAGGCCATAGCTCATAGCTCTTAGCCCATAGCTCATAGTTAGTAGCTCATAGTTTATAGCTAATAGCTCATATAGTTCATAGTTCATTGCTTGGTGCTCATAGCTCTTAGCCCATTGCTCATAGTTAATAGCTCATAGTTCATAGATAACAGATCATAGTTCATCGTTTATTGCATGGTGCTCATATCTCTGAGCCCATAGCTTATAGTTAATTATCTCATAATTAACTAGTCCATACTCCACAGCTCATAGCTCATTGGTCATAGCCCAAAGGCTCATAGTTAATAGAGAATAGCTTATAGCTCATAGTTACTACCTAATAGCTGATAGCTCACAGTTCATAGCTAATAGTCATAGTTCATAGTTCATTACTTGTAGCTGATAGCTCTTAGCCCATAGCTTATAGTCAATAGCTCATAGCCCATAGCCCATAGCTCAAAGCCCATACCCCCATAGCACATTGCTCATAGCCAATAGCTCATAGCCCATATTCCATAGCTCATAGCCCATACCCCCACAGGCCATAGCTCATAGCTCTTAGCCCATAGCTCATAGTTAGTAGCTCATAGTTTATAGCTAATAGCTCATATAGTTCATAGTTCATTTCTTGGTGCTCATAGCTCTTAGCCCATAGCTCATAGTTAATAGCTCATAGTTCATAGCTAACAGCTGATAGTTAATAGTTCATTACTTGTAGCTCATAGCTCTTACCCCATAGCTCATAGTTAATAGCTCATTGTTTATAGCTAATTGCTCATAGTTCATAATTTATTGCTTGTAGCTCATAGCTCTTAGCCCATAGCTCATAGTTAATAGCTCACAGTTCATAGCTAATAGCTCATAGTTCATAGTTCATTACTTGTAGCTCATACCTCTTACCCCATAGCTCATAGTTAATAGCTCATAGTTTATAGCTAATTGCTCATAGTTCATAATTTATTGCTTGTAGCTCATAGCTCATATTTAAAGCTCATATTTTATAAATAATAGCTCATAGTTCATTGCTTGTAGCTCATAGCTGTTAGCCCATAGCTCATAGTTAATAGCTCATAGTTCATAGCTAACTGCTCATTGTTCATAGTTCATTGCGTGGTGCTTATAGCTCTTAGCCCATAGCTCATATGTAATTAGCTCATAGTTCATAGCCCATAGTCCATAACCCACAGCCCATAGGTCACTNATAGCTCATATGTAATTAGCTCATAGTTCATAGCCCATAGTCCATAACCCACAGCCCATAGGTCACTGCTGATAGCCCATAGCCTCATAGTTTATACCCCATAGCCCATATCTCATAGTTCATAGCTAATAGCTCATAGCTCATAGCTCATATTTAATAGCTAATAGCTGATAGCTCACACTTCATAGCTAATAGCTCATAGTTCATAGTTCATTACCTGTAGCTCATAGCTGTTAGCCCATAGCTCATAGTTAATAGCTCATAGTTCATAGCTAACAGCTCATAGTTCATAGTTTATTGCTTGTTGCTCATAGCTCTTAGGCCACTACTCATAGCTAATAGCTCATTGTTTATAGCTAATATCTCATTATTCATAGCTCTTTGCTTGTAGCTCATAACTCTTAGCCCATAGCTCATAGTTAATAGCTCATAGTTTATAGCTTACAGCTCATAGTTCATAGTTCATTGCTTGGTGCTCCTAGCTCTAAGCCCGTAGCCCATAGTTAACAGCTCATATCCCATAGCCCATAGGTCTGAGCCCATAGCACATAGCTCATAGCCCATACCCCCACAGCCCATAGCTCATAGCTCATAGCTCATAGCTCGTAGGTTATAACTGATAGCTTAATAGCCCATAGCTCATAGCCTATACCCCTCTATAGCTCATTACTGATAGTTAATAGCTCATAGCTCATAGTTCATAGCTCATAGCCCATACACTATAGGTCATAGCTCATAACTCATAGCTTCATAGCCCATACCTTATAGCCCACACCCCCATAGCCCATAACTCATAGTTCATAGCTGATAGCCCATACCCCACAGCCCATAGTTCATAGGTAATGGCTAATAGCTCATAGCTCATAGTTAATACCTAATAGCTCATAGCTGACAGTTCATAGCTAATAGCTCATAGTTCATAGTTCATTTCCTGTAGCTCATAGCTCTTAGCCCATAGCTCATAGTTAGTAGCTCATAGTTTATAATTAATAGCTCATAGTGCATTGCTTGTAGCTCACAACTCTTAGCCCATAGCTTATAGTTCATACATAACAGCTCATAGTTCATAATTCATTGCGTGGTGCTCATGTCTCTGAGCCCATAGCTCATAATTAACTAGTCCTTACCCCACAGCTCATAGCTCATTGGTCATAGCCCAAAGGCTCATAATTTATTCCCCTTAGCCCATATCTCATAGTTAATAGCTAATAGCTCATAGCTCATAGTTAATACTTAATAGCTCATAGCTCACAGTTTATAGCTAATAGCTCATAGCTCATAATTAATACCTCCTGGTTTATAACTAATTGCTCATAATTCATAGTTAATTGCTTGTAGCTCATAACTCTTTGCCCATAGCTCATAGTTTATAGCTCATAGTTCATATCTAACAGCTCATAGTTCATACTTCATTGCTTGGTGCTCATATCTCTTAGCCCATAGCTCATAGTTAATAGCTCATAGTTTATAGCTAACAGCTCAGTATTCAGAGTTCATTGTTTGTTCCTGATAACTCTTAGCCCATAGCTCACAGTTAATAGCTCATAGTTCATATATAACAGCTCATAGGTCATAGTTCATTGCTTGATGCTCATAGCACTTTGCCCATAGCTCATAGTTAATTAGGTCATAGTTCATAGCTCATAGAGCACAACCCACAGCCCATAGCTCGTTGCTCGTAGCCCGTAGGCTCATAGTTTACACCCCATAGCCCATATCTCATAGTTAATAGCTCATAGCTCATAGTTAATAGCCAATAGCTCATAGCTCATAGTTCATACCTAATAGCTCATAGTTCATAGTTCATTAGTTGTGGCTCATAGGTATTAGCCCATAACTCATAGTTAATAGCTCATAGTTTATAACTAATTGCTGATAGTTCATAGTTCATTGTTGGTGCTCATAGCACTTAGCCCATAGCTCATACTTAATAGCTTATGGTTCATAGCTAATAGCTCATAGTTCATAGTTTATTGTTTGGTGCTCTTACCTCTTCGCCCATAGCTCATAGTTAATAGCTCATAATTCATAGCTAACAACTTATAGTTCTTAGTTCATTGTTTGGTGCTCATAGCTCTTAGCCCATAGCTCATAGATAATAGCTCATAGCCCATAGCCCATAGCTCATATCCCATACCCGCCATAGCACATAGCTCATTGCCCATAGCTCATAGCCCATAGCCCATTGCTTATAGCCCATAACCCCAAAGCCCATAGATCATAGCTTATAGCTCATAGCTTCATAGCCCATAGCTCATAGCCCATACGTCCATAGCTCATATATCATAGTTCATAGCTCATAGCTCATAATCCATAGCTTATTGCCCATACCCCATAGCTCATTGCTCATAGCTCATAGCTTCATTGTCCATAGCTCATAGCCCATATCCCCATAGCTCATAACTCATAGTTCATAGCTCATAGCTTATAATTCATAGCTTATAGCCCATACCCTATAGCCCATAGTTCATAGTTCATAGCTAATTGCTTTTAGCTGATAGTTTATAGCTAATAGCTCATAGTTCACAGTTCATAGCTAATGGCTCATAGTTCATAGTTCATTACTTGTAGCTCATAACTCTTAGCCTATAACTGATAGTTGATAACTCATAGTTCATAGCTAAAAGTTCATAGTTCAAAGTTCATTGCTTGGTGTTCATAGCTCTTAGTCCATAGCTCATAGTTAATAGCTCATCGTTCATAGCTAACAGCTCATAGTTCTTAGTTCATTGTTTGGTGCTCATAGCTCTTAGCCCTTAGCTCATAGATAATAGCTCATAGCCCATAGCTCATATCCCATATCCCCATAGCACATAGCTCATAGCCCATAGCTCATAGCCCATAGCCCATAGCTCATAGCCCATAACCCTAAAGCCCATAGATCATAGCTTATAGCTCATAGCTTCATAGCCCATAGCTCATAGCCCATACGCCCATAGCTCATATCTCATAGTTCATAGCTCATAGCTCATAGTCCATAGCTCATAGCCCATACCCCCATAGCTCATAACTCATAGTTCATAGCTCATAGCTCATAGTTCATAGNGCTCATAGCCCATACCCCCATAGCTCATAACTCATAGTTCATAGCTCATAGCTCATAGTTCATAGCTTATAGCCCATACCCTATAGCCCATAGTTCACAGTTCATAGTTAATAGCTCTTAGCTGATAGTTTATAGCTAATAGTTCATAGTTCACAGTTCATAGCTAATAGCTCATAGTTCATAGTTCATTACTTGTAGCTCATATCTCTTAGCCCATAACTCATAGTTGATAACTCATAGTTCATAGCTAAAAGTTCATAGTTCAAAGTTCATTGCTTGGTAGTCATAGCTCTTAGTCCATAGCTTATAGTTAATAGCTCATAGTTCATAGGTAACAGCTCATAGTTCATAGTTCATTGTTTGGTGCTCATAGCTCTTAGCCCATAGCTCATAGTTAANAACAGCTCATAGTTCATAGTTCATTGTTTGGTGCTCATAGCTCTTAGCCCATAGCTCATAGTTAATAACTCATAGTTTGTAGGTAATTGCTCATGTAGTTCATATTTCATTGCTTGGTGCTCATAGCTCTTAGCCCATAGGCTCATAGTTTATACCCCATAGAACATAGCTCATAGTTAATAGCTAATAGCTCATAGCTCACAGTTTATAGCTAATAACTCATAGTTCATAGTTCNGCTCATAGTTAATAGCTAATAGCTCATAGCTCACAGTTTATAGCTAATAACTCATAGTTCATAGTTCTTTACTTGTAGCTCATAGCTCTTAGCCCATAGCTCATAGTTAATAACTCATAGTTCATAGCTAACAGCTTATTGTTCATAGTTTATTGCTTGGTGCTCATAGGTCTTAGCCAGTAGCTCATAGTTAATATCTCATAGTTCATAGTTAAGAGCTCATAGTTTATAGTTCATTGCTTGGTGCTGATAGCTCTTAGCCCATAGCTCATAGTTTTTTGTTTTGTTTGTTTGTTGTTTTGTCTGCATATATAGTTGTGTTGTATGCCAAGAATGGCATAACCGTTTTTTATATATATGGAATTTAATCTAGCAGCAGATAAATAATACTGTATATAGTGCATAGGTGAGTGTGTGTGAGTGTGTGACCTTCACCTGCCCTCCTTGACCAACCTATTACGCTTTATTTAAAACTAATAAACAATTTCTATCAAGGAGGGCTAAACACCTGAACAACAACACAAAGATAAAAACACACAGAGTAGTGACAGTAATAACCAGTAATAACCAGTAATAACTAGTGTAGTGGTTTAATCTGTGAAACACCAAGGAGGCTAAAACCCCACAACACAACAGACCAGGACANAGTGGTTTAATCTGTGAAACACCAAGGAGGCTAAAACCCCACAACACAACAGACCAGGACAAACAACCACACATAGACAGTGACAGCAATAAACAGTCTACTTATTTAGTTTGTGAAATTCCATGCATTAAATCCAGATCCCCAGAGTCCTGATCCCCCTGAGAAACACCCAGCACTAAGTGGTGGTGATGGCCTCAAACACTGGTCCAGCAACGTCAGAGACCCAGATCACAGATTAAGATCGGATCGCAATTGTAGGTGGTGTGTCGGGCCGGATCTAAACACAGGACCTTACCATAATACGGGGACCTCTCCAAGCCCGATAGAAGCCACATGGCCGGGCAGGACACCCCAGATGGAAAGACACCCAGGACGCAGAGCCCCGGGGGGACAGAGGAGAACTTTGACAATGGACGAGCCCAGGAGCCAGGAAGGGCACCCACATGCACCACCGAAGCAGACAAGCAGACCACCGGAAGAGCAGGCCAGACCACATCCCGAAGCACAGCCCCAGAGCCCCGCCCCCCCCATTGAAGCACAAGAGGCACCCCCAGGCCCAGGGGGAAGGGTGCAGGGTGCTGGCAGCGGCCCACCGGGAGGGCCCCAGCCCTGCACCACACGGGCCACAACACCACAGGGGTAGAATGCCGGCAAGATCCAGCATCCAGGAAAGGGGCAGAACCCAGACACCTGAAGCCAGACACACATACAGCAGACCCCCTGGCTTAGACTCCCACACACAGCCANCCAATCCGCCCCGTCCAAACCCGGACCTCCCACGGTCCCAGGCCCAAGGCGAGGAGGCCACGCAACTGAGAGTGGAACAGCACACCCCAGCACCACCCACGCCACCCAACCCCATCAGCAAGCTGCCCCCCAGGGATATCCCTAGAGCCCCATAGAGATGTCCAGCATCACACCAGTCCATGGCGTCCCGTGCACCCCAAAAGCACCAAGGATGGGCCAAGAGGCCATAGGGAGACAGGACACAGGGACCCCAGCCTACATCCACTACCTCCCAGCACCCACAACCACTTAGGACCGGCCCCACATGCCACGCTGACCCTATACAAGTGATTACCCACCCTTCTCCCTAACACTATTAGCTATTAACTATGAGTTATGGGCTATGAGCAATGAGCTATGGGCTGTGGGGTATGGACTACGGGCTATGAACTATGAGCTAATTAACTATGAGCTATGGGCTAAGAGCTATGAGCTACAAGCAAGGAACTATGAACTATTAGCTATAAGCTATTAACTATGAGCTATGGGCTATGGGGTATAAACTATGAGCCTATGGGCTATGAGCAATGAGTTATGGGCTGTGGGATATGGACTATGGGCTATGAACTATGAACTAACTAACTATCAGCTATGGGCTAAGAGCTATGAGCACCATGCAATGAACTATGAACTATGAGCTGTTAGCTATTAGCTATTACCTATGAGTTATGGGCTATGAGCAATGAGCAATGGGCTGTGGGGTATGGACTATGGGCTATGAACTATGAGCTAATTAACTATGAGCTACGGGCTAAGAGCTATGAGCTACAAGCAAGGAACTATCAACTACGAGCTATAAGCTATTAACTATGACCTATGGGCTATGGGGTATAAACTATGAGCCTATGGGCTATGAGCAATGAGCTATGGGCTGTGGGGTATGGACTATGGGCTATGAACTATGAACTAATTAACTATCAGCTATGGGCTAAGAGCTATGAACACCATGCAAAGAACTATGAACTATGAGCTGTTAGCTATTAGCTATTTACTATGAGCTATCAGCTATTAGCTATTAACTATGAACTATGGGCTATAGGGTATGGGCTATAAACTATGAACTATGAGCTATGAGCTATGAACTATGAGTTAAGAGCTATAGGGGTATGGGCTATCAGCCATGGGCTACGAAGGTATGAGCTATGAGCTATGAGCTATGGTGTATGGGCTATGAACTATGAACTATGAGCTATGAGCTATGAACTATGAGTTATGAGCTATGGGGGTATGGGCTATGAGCTATGGGCTATGAAGCTATGAGTTATGAACTATGAGCTATGGGCTGTGGGGATATGGGCTATGGGCTATGGGCTATGGGCTATGAGCTATGAGCTATGAGCTATGTGCTAAGGGGGTATGGGCCATGAGCTATGGGCTATGGGCTATGAGTTATTAACTATGAGCTATGGGCTAAGAGCTATGAGCACCAAGCAATGAAGTATCAACTATGAGCTATGAACTATGAGATATGGGCTAAAAGCTATGAGCTACAAGCAATGAACTATGAACAATAAGCAATTAGCTATAAACTATGAGCTATTAACTATGAAGTATGGGCTAAAAGCTATGAGCTATAAGTAATGAACTATGAACTATGAGCTATTAGCGAACAGTCAGCTATAAGCTATTAGGTATTAACTATGAGCTATGAGCTATTAGGTATTAACTATGAGCTATGGGCTATGGGGAATAAACTAAGAGACTTTGGGCTAAGAGCAACGAGCTATGGGCTGTGGGGTATGGACTATGGGCTAGGCTATGAACTATGAGCTAATTAACTATGAGCTATGGGCTAAGAGCTATGAGCACCAAGCAATGAACTATGAACTATGAGCTGTTAGCTATGAACTGTGAGCTATTAACTATGAGCTATGGGCTAAGAGCTATGAGCTACAAGCAATAAACTATGAACTATGAGGTATTAGCTATAAACTATGAGATATTAACTATTGGCTATGGGCTAAGAGCTATGAGCTTGAAGTACTGAACGATAAACTATGAGCTGTTAGGAATGAACTATGAGCTATTAACTATGAGCTATGGGCTAACAGCTATGAGCTACAAGTATTGAGCTATGAACAATGAGCTATTAGCTATGAACTGTGAGCTATGAGGTATTAGCTATTAACTATGAGCTATGGGCTATGGGGTATAAACTATGAGTCTATGGGCTACGAGCAATGAGGTATGGGCTGTGGGGTATGGAAGATGGGCTATGAACTATGAGCTAATTAACTATGAGATATGGGCTAAGAGGTATGAGCACCAAGCAATGAACTATGAACTATGAGCTGTTAGCTATGAACTATGAGCTATTAACTATGAGCTATGGGCTAAGAGCTATGAGCACCAAGCAATGAACTATGAACTATGAGCTGTTAGCTATGAACTATTAGCTATTAACTATGAACTATGGGCTAAGAGCTATGAGTACCAGGAAATGAACTATGAACTATGAGGTGTTAGCTATGAACCATGAGTTATTAACTATGAGCTATGGGCTAAGAGCTATGAGAATCAAGCAATGAACTATGAACTACGAGCTGTTAGCTAGGAACTATAAGCTATTAACTATGAGCTATGGGCAAAGAGCTTTGAGCTACAAGTAATGAACTATGAACTATGAGCTATTAGCTATGAAATGCGAGCTATGAGGTATTAGCTATTAAGTATGAGCTATGAGCTATTAGCTATTAACTATGAGCTATGGGCTATGGGGTATAAACTATGAGCCTATGGGC
>VXCM01010058.1:0-10405 GCA_014773175.1 Lucifuga dentata | reverse complement strand
TTGCCAGACTGTCATGTTGTCATGTTTCCTGTTACTCGCTCCTGGATTAAGTTTTTGTTTTTTTCTCCCTGCCAAAATATTACTGGTGTTTTTTTCCTAGCTTGTCTAGTGATTTTTAGTTATTCTTCGCTTGGATTATTGGACCTTGTTTCCCCTTGTGGGTGTTTTTATGTTTATTATTAAAGTTGAGAAGGACTATCTGATTCGGCTGTCATGTCTGCTCCTGAGTCCTCTACCTGCCGCCTGACAGGCGGGCTGTTATTATGACGCTGCCACCAGATTGGCTAGTTTGTTCCAGTTCTGACAAGCTATTGGCTGTTTTTAAATATAGTGTTTTTTAAAATAATGCTTGACATCCTCATTTTTATAATTGAAGATTTTTTTTATATCGTGACGTGATTACATATCGTTTATATCGTCCAGCCCTAACACACACACACAACACCAGATGAAGGCTCCACCAGAACAGTGTGTAATCAGACCTAAGGACCTGGAGGAAGGTTCTGTTGACCCAAATGTTCAACAGCAGATGCGTGAAGGGAACTCGAGGATAATGATGTCACAAAAAATGGATGACCAGAAGGAGAAATGCACACAGGTAAAACATGTCTGCATCTATCACCATGGTGACTGGTAACTGACACACACCAATCTCACCTGCAGTTATGTGTGCTGTTGCCCATGTGGACCTTACAGCCCCCAGAAAACTCACTGTTAACAGAAAGACATGGAAGTATTTGTTAGAGCCTCTAAAAATATAAAGCAAGCTCAACAATGTCCCCTTGTGGAAGGTATAGAAATTGCAACTTGTCAAACAGCCAGTCAGCAAATGAAGCGGGGTGGGGTATTTTTGTTTTGTTTTTTTTTTTAAACAAAAGCTAAAAGTCTGATTTGTCATGAACAGCGCGAAGCAGAAATAGCAAAGCTTTTTACTGATCACATCAATGAAGTCACTCATTTCAATATCAGCTCATTTCAGACATAAGCATATTTTTCCAGAACATCATAGTTTCTACAGTACCACCAAAACATCTAAGTACCACATCACCAATAAGCCACCAACTCAAAGAAAAAAATCACAGAAAAACCTAATGTGTGTTTTTGTGCTGTACTGAAGCAGAGAGATTTACAGTATGAGTTTGAGTCTGAAACGCCTGTCAGAGAGTCGTAAGGTGGCATGAAACCTCACTTCCACTGCGGGGGTCTGATCTGACAAATCTGTTACTTTCACATTCTGCCACTTCACCAGAGACGCCCACTTCATGCAGCGACTGACTACTTGTGCTGAAGTGTGAAATATTTTTGTTCCTTCAGTGTGTCTGCACACACACGCACACACCACCCTCTGCAGGTCAGGTCAGATTAAGCTTATGGCGGCCTTCACCAACAACCACATAGAACAGAAGTTCAGAGTGTGCACACATGACACACGCTGGACGATTTTCCATGAAAAAGAAAATCAATCTTAACTTAAGAGAATAACTTTAAAAACGTTCTTAATTTAATTAATTTAGTCGTTTCAGTTGTTTTGATTCTCTGCAGAATTTCAGAGTCATCTGGAGTACTACCAGGGGCTGGCTCGGGTACCACCAGTGGTACAGGTACGACACTTTGAGAACCACCTGAAATAATAGTCTTATGCTGGAAGTTACAATGGGACACACAAACACACACACATAATGCCAATCAGGGCTGATTAGCACTGACCTCATTCATCTAATTGAAATGAATGAAACGCTTGGCAACTCCTATGAAAGAGTACCTGTGTTGCTCTACAAGATGTTTCAAACACAGTATCTTCCCGGACATCTCTCACACACACACACACACAATTTTCCTGATGGTGGTGCTGTAACAAAATAATCTGCATCTGCCCAAACAGAAATGAAAGGTAACAGAATCTGACTATACGTGATCGTCTGCTCACCATTCAGGATCCACAGGCGTGATGTCTATTCTGGGGGGCGCTCCAAACGGCAGTGATGTTGGCCTGGTCATGACCTCATCGTCAGGTGTCTGTGATCTCTCTCCCTGTCGCCATGACAATGGGGGCAGCTGCAGGTTGCCCGAGAAACATCGCCGGCCACGTCGCAGGTCAACGCCCAAAGTGCAGGAGGGGGAGGTGAAGGACTCACTGAGGCAGCAATCTGGAGGCTCTTTGCTGTCCTGGAAAAATTATGATACAAATTTTACTTTTTTTGCACCTTTCATGTAACAACACAGCCAAATCAGTTTCACGTGCAAGAGCAATAAATAAAAGAAAAGGTAAGTCATTTTTAGAAAATCCTCTCTTTCTGTTTTTTTGGTCCTACAATAGCCCTGCAATAGACTGGCAACCTGTCCAGGATGTACCCCGCCTCTTACCCAATGACCGCTGGGATAGGCTCCAGCCCACCATGACCCTTAACAGGACAAACAGGTATAGAAAATGGATGGATGGATGGATGGTCCTACAATGAGAATATCCTTATTTAGCTTTGAACCATTTTTACTAATCTATATGTTTATGTAACTAAGATCAGAACACTCAGTGAAGTAAGGCCATCTAGGATATACTCAAGAATCCAGTTTTAAGAAAGAATCAGTAGATGAGGTTGNGTACTCCAGGACAAAATAAAAGCATACATCTCACTTACAAATTAATCTGTCTCTTCAACTTCCCCACTAAGGGGCGCCACAGACTTGTTTCTGTCCAAAGATGGTATTTACATACTATGGAGCAGAAACAGTCTCTCTGTTCATAAAGAGACCAAACCTTCATCCACATCTTCAAACAGTGGCATATAACTGAACCTTTGACTTGTTCAGTCCAAACATTTTTGTCAGAGTATCAAAATTTCACCCAAAGCTGGTCTTATTTAGAACAAAACGACCAGAAAACTTCACTCTGACTCTCATGGATAAATGGCATGTTTCAGTGATACAATGACTTACAGAAGTTAAAACAAGCAAATGCTACTAAACCATACTGAGCCTGAACAACTTGAATTCCACATTGCTGCAAGATTTTGATTTTATTATTTTAATATCTCTTTGATCGATCCTGTGCTGACGCTCTCTCTCTCTCTCTCTCTCTCTCTCTCTCTCTCTCCACCTCATTTATTGGCTTCATTTGTCTGGTTAGTGTGCAGCAAAGTGAACGCAGAGCATAATTAACCACGTTCACTCCTCTTTCCATGTGCATCTGAGGAGGATGATGAATGTTGACAAGTATGAATAAACCAGCGAGAGAGAGAGAGAGAGAGAGAGAGAGAGAGAGAGAGAGNGTTTTTTTTTTTTTTAAGAGCAGCTGTGTGTCATGTAGATGAATGTAGATGAACAGATGACTTAAGCTTAACTCTCTGGAGTCTAAAATAATTTTTCACTCAATTTGTCTTTGACACCTAAAAAGCTGTAAAAATTCTTGACTAGACAGAAGAAGATCATTTGTTTAATGAAAATCTTCGCATTCGTGCCAAACCTGCAGCAGCTGAGTTATTGTGACAAGTAAGGATGAAGTCTTGGCTTGTCAATTTTGTTTTGTGATTCAGTTGTGACTTGCAGGTCTTGAGACTTGATTTCATTTGGGACTTCTCTTAACTCGTGATTTGTCTTGTGACATTCCTGTTTTGACTTTGAACTTGTGACCTGTCTCTCTTGACATGGGACTTGACTTGTGAGTTGCCTACCTTAATGTGTAACATCTGTCTTGACTTTTTTTTTTAAACATTTACCTGTTCACTAAGGAAGTCCTGGACCTGATCCCAACTTTGGTTTTCATGCACACCATCCCTGGAAATGCTCATTCCTCCGAGCAGAACACAACATTTAGCTCATAAATAAACTGTCACATCCTCTGAGGCTGAAGTATTTTTAGTCAAACTGAGTCTGATTACAAGGATGCTTGATTAACACAGCTCAGAGGGGATTAACTGCATTTCTTATTTTGCAATTAAAGCTTCTAAATCTCAATTTAGTCAGACAGATCAATTTGGTAATAAATGTCCAATACAAACAACAAATCATGATCTGATTCATCCTGAAGAATTTGCAGCTTGGAAACTGTTGTTGAAGAATATAAATGCATGGCAGCCATCAAAATACTGAACCTACAGAAGATGTTTTGATAAACACAAAGCAGCAACAACAAAGAGAATGTATTGTTTGCTTGCAGTTGCTGTAAAGCTGTATTTGTATTTAAAGGACAATACCGGCAATTGTGCATGTTCAAGCCCAATAAATACAACCGGCAAACATGTTACGTTACTGACAAACATTATCCAAAATATACTACTAGAGTAGTACATTTTAGAATTATTATAATTATTGAATTTTAAAGTGAATAAATCACCTGAACATTTGATTTTGAAAGATTAGAGGATTTGGAAAAATAACAGGAAAACAAAAATACAATTTTATGTTTTGGAAAATGGTTGACAGCAATGTAACATGTTTGCAGGTTGTATATAAAATGGATGGTATGGTCCTTTAAAGAACAATACATGGCAGCCATCAAAATGATGAATCAATAGAAGATGTTCTGACAAACACGAAGCAGCAACAACAAAGAAAACGTATTGTTTGCTTGCAATTGTTCGAAAGCTGTATTTCTATTTAAAGCTGGAGAGTCGTGAGATGATGTAGAGATGATATTACTTTCCTATGAAGGCTGAGAAAGAAGATAGTTGAAAGGCAAGGGCAAAGTGAGATGTGGGAGGGATAAGAACCCATCGCAGCGCGGAGAGGATAAGCAACAACAACAAACTTTATTTATATAGCACCTCACAAACACAAGTTACAAAGTGCTTAACACACAATGCTATAAAAGGGCCGCAGACAAGAAGAAAAACACTAAGCAATAAAAAAGAAATGTGTGTATGTGTATACATATATATATATATATATATACACACACATGTAAGCAAAAATATATATATATGAAATATACCAGAAGAATAAAATAAAACAGCAGGCCTCTTAAAGCAAAAAAAGTTGTAATCATAGGCATTAAAAAGGCAGATAAATGACAGGAAATCCTGGGAAAATAAGTGGCTTTTCAGCTGCTTTTTAAATCTGTGGACTGAGTCAGTTTCTCTGAGACTCTGCAGCAGGCTGTTCCAGAGACGAGGAGCAGCAACAGAGAAATGCACAATCAAGTTTTCAGCCTTGATCCCTGATTAGCAGACCTGAAGCTCCTCACAGAGGTCAAAGGCAGCACTTTTAGATATGCAGGCTTTATAAGTCAGGAGTAAAAATTTTTAATCAATCCTAAAAGAGATGGGGAGCCAATGAAGTGAGGCTAAAACTGGTGACATATGAGAAGATGGCATTGGCGTTTTGTTTTAGTTAAAAGCCTCGCTATAGAGTTCTGGACCAATTGGAGCCGGGCAACAGAGGATTTGCTGAGGCAGGTAAACAGAGCATTACAGTCGTCAAGGCGTGACAAGATAAAAGCGTGGATGACACTTTTCAAGTCTTTCTGTTGAAGGATGGGTCTAATTTTAGAGATATTTCTTAAGTGAAAAAAATAAGACTGTACCAGGGATTTCATATCGGCTTCAAAACTGAGGTTAGGATCAAACCTTATTCCCAGGTTGACATTTTTGGAAAGAAGGCCAATTAGATTAAAGGAACAGTGACTGTCGATATTCGAGCCAATGAAAAGGATCTCTGTCACAATTGAACTGCAAGTCATTTTGGACATCCATTCTTTTATTGCTAACCCTATTTTTGATTGTGGCTAGCTTTCCGGGGTCATTATGAGTAAAAGAGAGACATAGTTGTGTGTCATCAGCATAACAATGACAGGAAACATCAAAACGACGAATGATGTGATCAAAGGGAAACAACAGGATTGGACCAAGAATTGACCCTTCCATACATTAAAAACGCTGATGAGGAAACATAATCAGGGACTGAGACACAGAACTAAAGAGAAAAAAAATAAAGAAAGCAGGAACTTGGTGACAGGAGATACAGAAGGTTAACAGAGAAAGATCACAAACAACAGAGCAGAGAGAGACACATAAAAACAGCGAGGGGTAATCAGATCTATATCATGTCCGGCTAAAAACAGCCATACTCAACCAAATTACTGACACCATGCTGAGTTTCTGCCAATGTCTCAGCCCCTTTAACTCTCATCATATTTTTTTTAGGTTTTTTAACAGCCTCCATTTATAGCAGCGAGGCATGCTTGAAGATCCTGATCTACTTTTCACTCGGACTGTTTTGATAAATCTCAACCTTGATTAATCACATGTAGGTCAGAGTGCTGTGATTGTGAAGCTCTACTGCACTTGAAAATCAGGATTTGTTGCTGAGAAAAGGTGTTACTCCAAAGGATATTATGACTAACGTTCAAGGCCATTCAACACACTAAACGTACAAATTATTAGAAATCATTGGAAATGCCTTTATTCACAAGGTTGCAAGGAAATCTGTTTGAATGAGAAAAGAGAAGGAAGTATGTGACTCCACTTAGCATATTCAGTGCTGTGAATCATCAGGCAGAAACGTTCTGACCAGAAAGGTCAAGGGTATGAACACAATGTTGGTAAATGCGGAGGTGTACCTCAATTTGAGTCATTCGTCGATTTCTTTATTTGAAACTTCTTTTTTCTCTTCTTCTGCTTTGACAAGCAGCCAAAGCCGTTTGCCCAGTAGTAAAGAATTACATTTCCTCCATGTAACAGCCTGATTTCTGAAAGGGTCAACAGGGTGATGAAAACACTTCTTGTAGATTCTCATCCCTGAAGACTCTATATTATGTAGTTTCTGCATTTTGTTGCCATGCATACAAAGTTCAAACTTCACACTAAAGGTTCTCTATGTATTGAGAAATGCCAACAGACTGATGTTAGAGCAAAAAAAAAAGCAGGCAAATGGTGTCTCGCCCTCCTCCTCCTCCTCCTCTTCTCAGGGAAGGTTTCTCCAATTTGATATAACATAAACAATGGGACCGTGGCCATTAATAGTAATAATGTACTTATACGCTGCTTAGATATTAGTTACTTTACAGATTCAAACTTAAAATTCAACATAAAATAAATCTGGAAAATGCTATTGTTGTTGGTAAAAGCCTTGTATCTTGGCTTGTTATAGTTCAAAGGTATAATGCATTTTAGATATTATGGGAAGAGTTTTTGAAAAGAAAAGAAGTCAGAATTTACTCCAGTGCAGAGGAGCATGTAATCACTCAAAAAAAAACCTTTTTTTTTTTGCAAAGATTTTGCTATTTTTTCATTGCAGAATTGTGATTACTTTCTTTAAAACTTTCCAAAAATGTAAATACAAGTATCTTCACATTGTTGAATGAAAGCCCTTGTATTTCCAATAATGAAATTTTGGGGATTTTCATTATTGATGTATTAACATGCACCTGCTACATCCTGACCACAGCTCTTATTTCCCACCTTATTTGCATAATTTAAATGGCTATTTCTAGTCAGATTTGCTTCAAGTAATGACTTTCTTTCGGCTCTCGTACACAGAGGGCAAATTTGCAATTTAACACACTGTTGTCAATTCATAAATATGAGCAACCACCTTCAGGCAAGACTTCTCACAATTATTAAGAATAGAGAAATCTTAATGAAACTTATGCAGGAGAGATGCATGGACAACTGAATCCTTTTGCAAAGTAAAAAACAGATGTCAGCCTCCACTCCTCCCTCTCATTATGCTTCTTGCTATCCTTAGATGACCTTCAAGTGGTGTGTGTGTGTGTGTGTGTGTGTGTAAGAAGGGTCAGGTGCAGACGTCCATTAGCCGATTAGTAGCTCTACCCCCTTGGTCTCTGTTTTCCAGAGATCACTAAGCACCGAGTCTCAGACATACAGTACATATTAATATTCTCACTCTCTCTTTCACTCACACACACACACACACACACACACACACACACATACTCTACTAGTAAGGGTTAAGGGTCTGTTCACCTGCCTCTGCAATTTATATAAACAAAAATAAGCATCTACACACAAAACCACATGTAGCCTGCAGCAGCTGTGTTACAAGGTCTTATTGGTTCTTTTTTATAGATGAAGTCAATATAAAGTACCACTGTATCCTTGGCTAGCAACATTAAATATACATCATAACATAAAATGAACAATGTACCAGCCTTTCTAACATTGGCAGTCCTTCACCCAGGCATATTGTGCACTGACACTGCTTTAAATGCATTTTTATGTTACTTTACAGAGAAATCAAATAGCATATTGTATAGAAACAGCAGATATAAAGAATAAACTTCATGTGCAAAGCTAAAATCTAAAACTATGATCCTTGTTTGAATTCACTGGTCATCTGAAAGGTTTATGAAATCTTTATCTTTCTTTAAATAACAACATTCATCAGCACAAAGACCAATGTTGATTCTATAAAGGCAGAAATCTGTCTGTCTGTGGCACCATTATCTCTAGAACCCAGAACTGTATGAAGTTGATATTAGGCAGGTTCATTACTCAGGACCCAAGGATGTGCAGTGTCATGTGTGAAGTTGTTTGAATGAGCGGTTCTCAAATTGAGCTGTGCTGGTAAAAAGTAGTCCATGTGGCAGGAAACGCTCCAGGTGTGGCAGCATATGCTCTGGTCCAGTGGCACGGTCTCAACTCGACCCTGTACAGCAAACAAAGCCAGCTCACAAGGACGTGCAGAACAAAATTATGGCACACACCGTAAAGTCCGGCCCGTTCTGAACAGGCTCGGTTTGAATGGGCACTGCACTAGTTTAAACAAAGACGGAGAGGTCCCATTTGTCAGTCATACAGGCAAAGTTTTACTTTGTGACATATCTATAGTACTAACACATACTGATGGTAAAAGATGCCAAAAATACAAGTTTTCTCAAAAAATTTAAAAACAAACCTTATTAATTGTACAGTACGTATGAATGGAGGCTGACAGTTGATGGTTGACACTGGATTGCCATAACTCTGCAACAGCAAATACATTTGCATGATGTGCATCTATCAAAATACTGGAAAGTACTGTTAAATTTTATGGCATACAGCCTATAGGGGAAGTTACATTGCATAAAAATAACAGCAGCAATCAGCCAATCTCACGGTGTGTGTTATGATGCAGATCTGGATTTAGATGCTGATTAAAATTTAAGGAATAAAATAACAACATGTGTTCTCATCGTGTTTCCTAGTTCTGTTTGTCTAATGAGGAAACTTTTTCCAAAATTTTGCAAAAATAACATCTCACCTTACCCTGGCTCATAAGAAGATAGGAAAATAAATTAGACTTCAAATAATTTCTTCCTAAAACCCCACCTAACATGGCGTCTCAGAGGACATCCTTATTGGCACTTTTCCTATTTCTCTTCCACCCGCACAAACATTCTTTTCACTCTTGCCATTTTGACACCATGGCAACACAACAAAAGAAAGGAAATGAAAAGATGAAAACAAACACCTGCTTCCCATCAATTACTATATAGAACAGGAGGGAAGAGTAGGAGAGGAAAGACAGGGAGAGGCGGTGATAAGGAATGGGAGGGAAAAGAGAGAGAGAGAGAGAGAGAGCACATCAGCTGGAGGAAGATGAGAGATGCAGAGCAAGGCGAGTAACTGATTAGTATTGTATAAAATAAGACGTATTCACCTAAGGTCAAGCACAGCTTCCAGCAAAATGCACATACATACATGCATCATACACACACTATGCACTGCTTACACAAACATAAAGCCCAATCTGTGCACACACAACTACAAACATACAAAATTCATATATGAATGCATGAATAGACATTCATGGTGAAATCCGTGAGCAGATCTCTGCAGATGATGTTCTAACAAGTGAAACAAACCTGAAAGAGCGCTTTGTGGGTTTCTGTGTGTTTGTGTGTATGTGATGTATTTAAGATGGATGCACTGAAACAAAAAAATTAGACTATTGTCTCACTTCTGACAGCTAGAAAAAAATGTTTATGCATTTTTATAAAAGTGCTATGATGCTTCCTTTCAATCTGAGTTGCAAAAATAAACCAACAGATTTTTAAAGATACGAGCGGATCCATAAAACTTTGGATTCTGATCATTTCAATGATCATCAGTTTTTACAAGGTTTTCATGCAGCACAGCTAGATTGTTGTCATTATGATAAAGCTAAAAAAAAAAATAAAGTTTATAAATACAATTTCAAATTGCTTTACAACAATTTTAAGGACCATACTACTAGTCATGTTGGAGCCCAATATATAAAACACGTTACGTTACTGACAGCCATTTCCCCAAAACATATACTGGAGCCATAAATATTACAATTGTTTTTCCTACCTTCCAGGCTGCCACTGATTTCAGTTCATTCCGTACGCTATAAAAATCAACTTGTAGAGACTTAAAACATGCTTAATGCAGCCTCAAGGGGGCACAAGCCAGTGTCCTCCTTGTGTCGGTCCCAAGCCCGAATAAAT
>VXCM01010057.1:0-10422 GCA_014773175.1 Lucifuga dentata | reverse complement strand
GAACTGTATTTACAGTAGATGCTGTTCTGAGGTCATTGTACTTTACTTGAGAATTTCCATTTTGTGCTTTTTTCTTCTACTCTACTATATTTCAGAGATAAATATTTCATGTTTTTTTCTATGTAATACTTCTATGGAATACTCATTGTGCCAAAATTAAAATAAATAAAAAACAGAATAAATAAATAAATAAATAAATAAATGTGAAAATATAAAGAGGAATAATAGCAACAGATTGATCAATCCCAGTAAATTATGCATAGTAAAAGAAGAAAAAAAACATAATTACATAATTAAAAGTAATGATAAGACAATTTAAAGGGGTCAACCCAAATTTAAATAGGCTAAAGTTAACAAACTCGGCTAATTACGGCAGCGTATTAAATATATAGCTCCGCCAGGAAATATAGTCCCAGCAGAAAACTGTTTTTATTGAGAAATTAAACATTGTGTGTTGGTGTTAGCAGGCAAAACATTACATTTTAAGGTGAGTGTATCACAAGAACGTTTAATTTTGATAAATCAGGGGATCTGGCAAAATAACACAAAAACTAAATTACTGTTTTTTGTTTTGGAAAATGGCTGGCAGTAATTTAACATGCATGCAGGTCATATTTATTGGGCGCAAACAAGCAGAATCACTGGCCCTTTAATAAGCAGCTTGATTAAGACTCTGACCTTTTGTAATTTGAAAAGATGACCTGTATACAATGTGTACAATCATAGAGTAAATTCAATACATTTTGACTTTTATTAAAAATATTTTATTTTTCAAATAATCATAAATTCGTTTTGTTTGTAGATTGATGTTTCCATAATTGAAATCATGGATGACGACAGCTTGGCCACCTACATTCCACTTATGGTGACAGGATTGCAATCTGAAGATTGTGACAAAAGAAATAAGAAAACCATTGAACTGTGATTGCCATTATGGATGAGGATAGGGAATATTTGCATGTCCTAATCAAGTCATACTTTGGTGTGGGATTAACTCATAATGAAATATTACTCTCACAAAGCAATTTTGATGGAATTCATCAGCATTCAGACGCTATGAAGGATTTTAACAACACTACAGCTTTATAGAAGAAAAATAAGTGACATTCTTTATGTTGCGTTATTTCTTATGAGACAGCTGCAAACATATGGAAAACTTCATGGATACAAACTGCAACACCTTCAGTGCATACAGAAGGGATTTATTGATACCCAGTACACAGTAAAACATTTACTGAGAAATTTGGATCCCCGAGGTATAGAGTTGAGATGGTGAAATCGTCTCAGATGCCGGCTATATAATCATCCTGGTCCAAACTTCATATGGCATGTGGAAACCTACGATAAGCTAAAGCCACATGGAATTTGTATAAATGGTGTGGTGAATGGGTTTTCCAGGATGATAATTTGGCTTCATGCATACTCCACCATTAGCAACCCTAAGGTATTACTGGATAATTCAGAAGTTGAACAGAGCTGGGGGGGACAGCAGCCAGAATCCATACAGACATGGGGACAGAGAATGGCACAATAGAAGAAATGCAAAGATTCTTGCGCCTTGATCACAATGACAGTTATGCTACAGAGTGCTTCATCTTAGGATCCCGCAACCACAAACCAGTGTATCGAGAGCTGGTGGGCTTTCCTGAGGACACATCATGCACAGTATTGGATCAATCACTTTCAGAAACTGAAGGATTCAAACTGTTTCACAGGTGGCATCTTGGATAAGCAGCTGGTTCTTTTCACCTGTGTGAAGATCACTGAGGTGTATATGTGTGCATTTGAGAGGGAATCCCCTGAAATAGAATATATGTAGTTTTGCTATTGATGTGCTTTTTCTCTGTATGCATTTCAGAAGAACTACAGCATGTTGCTCGCTTGTGGAATACCCACATCATTCGCCAGAGCAGAAATGCTGTTGCTCCAAGGGGTCAGCCATGTATGATGTATATGCTTCCTCAGCTTTTTGGTGGACAAGATAATCTAAAACATGTTTCTCAGAAGCAGTGGAAGCTTGCAAAGCAGAATGTCTTTACAGAAGACCATATACTTGTGATGAGACAGTGTTCACACTATCCTGCCTTCTGATGGCAGAGAACTTTCTACATGCACCATCCACACCAGATGAAGCCATTGAACTGTACCTATTCTTGAAAGTTTGCATATTTGCATAGAGACTTGTGAGAGACATATTGGCTTGTATAAACAGGCAGCAGAGTAAGTACATTTGTCTGCTATTTATGAACTCCATTCGTAATTGCTGTCTATATTAGCTTTATTTAACTGAAACTCAGAACTTTGAAATTTTCATAGTTAAAGGACCATACAATCCATTTTGCATGTTTGAGCCTAATATATTCAATTTTCATACATGTTACGTTACTGACAATCATTTCCCAAAGCATAAAATCGTATTTCAGCTTTCCTGATATTTTGCAAAACCTTACTCTTTCAAAATCAAATATTCCAGTGATATGCCCATTTTAAAAACTGATGTAATGATCATAGTTATGCAGCCTTATTTTTCAATAAACGCAGGTCTTCTTTTAGGGTGGAGACATACATTCAGTCCACACTTTTTATTGCGCTTAAACACTAAAATTATATAACTTCTAAAAAACCTGAATACACGTCTTATATGTGATGATGGATTACCTATCCCAAGAATGTTTCAAGTATCAACAAGTTGATATTAATAGCGTACCANTGATGATGGATTACCTATCCCAAGAATGTTTCAAGTATCAACAAGTTGATATTAATAGCGTACCAGAGTTAACTGAAACCAATGGAGGTCTGGAAGGTAGAAAAAACATTTTAAATTCACTGTTCCAGTAGTATGCTTTGGGAAATGACTGTCAGTAACGTAACATGTATGAAAATTGAATATATTAGGCTCAAACATGCAAAATGGATGGTATGGTCCTTTAAGAGCAAGGATGTTTAAATTGCTGTCACTGGTGACGTATGCTTCCAGTCACCTTCAGAGAGCCTTGGGTAGAATGGAGAAGTTTGTCCTTACTCATTTTGCTCTAAGACTGTGTGTGTGTAAACTACTTGGCAGCCACACTATGTGGCATAGATGTGAAAATAAGACAAGCCAGTTACAGTTAGTGTTGGTGGCTGCCAATGACCTTTGAGGAATTATGAATCGTAGTATTTAACAATGTCAGCTGTAAGTCCTACACAGTGTGTGTGTGTGTGTGTGTGTATATATATATTTCAAATAACTTACAACTTCCTCTCTTTCTTTGTGTCAATTTTTATTTTTCAGCTCTCTATCAGAAAAAGGAAACAGTTATGACATCTGATAATAGCAGTCTACATGCTGAAGAAAATATTTTGGAGATAACCATAAAATATCTTCAAAAAGTATAATGAAATGCTTCCTATGACTGGTCACATTATGAGCCATCAGCTGAACATTTTGTTAATTGGCTTTGACGGTTTTGTCAATCCAGTCGACAAACTTGGAGACTTGGGCGTAGACGCCAGGTTTCATGGCGTTGTCACATCCCAACCCCCAGGATTCCACACCCTGCACGATGAATTTGTTGTGGGTGTGACACACAAGAGGATCACCTCTGTCACCCTGTGGGCAGAACACACAAGCATGATGATAGTGCTGTTTTATATGTCTCAGTATTTTTGTTCAACAAAAGTTATTTTAACATCTGTGTAATGACAGCAAATCAAAATTAGCCTGGATTAGCGTAAATTAGCCTCCTAGTCTAACTCTGGCTTAGGTAAAATGAACTAAATGAAAATGAACGAAAATAAACTAAACACTGGTGATCTTGGAGATGAAAAATATCTACCGTATATACTCGAGTATAAGCCAAGTTGTTATTACTAAATTTCATAAAGGAAATCGGGGTCAGCTTATACACGAGAAATTCAAATTTGATCCCAAAGAACGAAATTTCCAGGGGTGGAAATACTACCCACTACCACTACCCATGGAAAATGTTTTAAATCATACTTTGGAATGAGATACAGTATTTCCTGACAAAACATCTTATCCAGCACATTTGTGGCGGCCAGTAAGCGCTGTTGTGATTGGTCAGTTACAATAATGAGCTGCTGAAATAAATATCATGTTTACTGGTATGTGAATTATTTTCAGAAAATCACAGGAATACTATGACAATAACCAGAAAAACAGGCAATTTGCTAAACAAATAATTTGATGGAACAACATCAGGTGGTTGGCTTATATATGGGTTTCTTTAAAAATCTAAATTTATCATGTCAAAATCAGAGGCTTGGCTTATACACAAGATCAGCTTATACTCAAGTATATACGGTAAGTATATTCATTGAAGTACTGCATTTAATGGCAATTTTGAGATACTGCTCTGCTACTTTATTTCCTTTTTTTGCCCTATTTTCCATCTGTACTCTTTGTACAGATGGAAAATGAATTTGTAGTTCAACACCATACTAAGTAACTCTTGTGCCGTCATAAGGGTCAATTTCTCTGACTTTGCACGGTGGTTTGCAGTCACAAAGATATGAGTAAATCCATATAGTAAATAGAGGGATGGGATAATGCGTCATAATGTCCTTCAAACAGATGATGTTAATGTACCACAGTTAGGGATCTGACAGTAGTCCCATTTCTTGTTCCTGTCGGTAGTGTAACACCATGGTCCGTTCACATCATTGTCTGGGTTTCTGCAGCTCTGACAGTGACACAAGCAGAGAAGATAAATGCAGAAGCAAAGAATATTATGATTTTAGTAACCGATGGAACTTTCAGGAAACTCAGTGTGATCTGTAGGAAGGTGGCAGTGAAATTTGGGAGACAAACTGCATTCATTCACAAAGGTTAAAACCTTCATCAGTACAAAGCTAATTGATCCGGTCCTTTACCTCAAGTAGGTTAATGTTAGGGAATAGATGAAAGTATCAAAATACACTTATTGTGGGCATTTAAATAGATGATGATTAATATCAGTTTTTACAAACAAGCATTTCAGATTTTGTCAGGATGCAAAATAAGTTTTGTTCCAAGTGTTGGATTTGGCCCATTGGCCGCTATTTGCCAACCATTACTTAGAGTATCCATGTATATCAAATATGAAGAAAAAAATAAAATGCTTGTTCCCTTTGTTAATAGGCAAAAACTATATAACAATAATAAAAAACTGATTTATAGAACAGATATATAACATCTAACATAGTACCAATTGTTTTTTTGTAATTTTTTTTTTAAACTTGGAATTTAAGTCAAAATAATGAATCATTTTATATTTTTTCCTAATTAATCCATTAATTGTTGATAGTCACTCACTTCATAATAATGAAGGTGGCACACAAACACTCCCTATAAAGTTTAATTTAAAAAGCAAAATCTTAAAAATCTCTTTTAAGGTTTAATAATAATCTAATTATATTTTGTAGTGCCGATATACAATATTTATTTTTTGAATGTCAAGACCGCTACCAATGTCCCTTCAAAAATCAAACAAGTTCACACATACTCACTCACACACACACACACACACACACACACACACTTACATTCCCCTCCAGGCCCGCATCAGGGTGGGATTCGGTGGTGAAGGTCTTGTGTTGGTGTGGGCTCTGAGAGTTCCAGGCCTGGCAGGTAACACCCGTAATAGTAATGGAGGTTGCACCACGGTATGTAGCACCGTTTCCAACCTTACAGTCTGACATGACAACAGAGAGATGGAAATCTGTAAGGAAGTGGAATCTTGCGTATGCATAGTTAACATCAAGTATAAACCAGGCTAAAGTGTGAATACACTGCTGCTGCTTTTTTTATTTGTCCTCTCGTAAAATGTGGAGCTCTAAAGCAGAGAATTTGTGTTTCCTTTGCAGTTTCTCTTTTGATACTTGAGGAATCAGCGTGGATCAATCAGAGTGGATCTTAAATATGAAACAGCTCCTTAACACACGACCTTCATTGTCTTTTACCTGAGACACCGCTGACAATAACGGTGTGTGTAACGGGATAATGATGCGCTATCAGTGAGTTTAGTTATCAGGGCACTTAGTGTGACGTTGTGTAGTTGACTGTGCTTTTCTCATGAAAAGCACAGCTCTATCCTTTATCCTAGCCTTAAAGCAGAAATGTGGCATTTTCATAGAAAATCATCATTATCATTATATCATCATCATCATCATCATCAGTGATTATCCTTTTACCTGGTGCGGCTGCGTCCCCACAGCTGGTCACATTGCAGTACTCCCACTGAGTTCCAGAGTCCGTGGTGTAACACCAGGGCTTTTGCACATTGTCTGGGTTACGGCAGTAGTTTTTTCTCAAGGCCTCTGACAGATAATCAGACAGAAATAAAAATGCATTTTTGGTGTCACTCTGAGGCCTTTGCATTTGTAACATGATGCTTTCATTGGATGCATGCAGTTTATTCTTTAGCTTTGTCCTTGTGCTAACATCACATTACACAGGATACTAGAGAATCTGTATTATATATAGATAGATACTAGAACGTCGAGGTAACAAACAATATTTCTCTGGAGATTCTTACGAGCACGGGTAGTTGTCTGCGGTGCGACTGTGTTTGTGTGGCGTTTGAGCCGACCAGCTCTGGCACGTTTTACCAGACTGCGTCACAGCCACCGTGCCTTGGTAAGCTGAACCTGCACCAGTGATACATGTCAGCTCAGGGACGATGGTGGGAGGCTCTGATGCTAAAAACAGAAGAAGAGATTGATGGATGAGGGCTGAATGAAAGAGGAAATCAAGGAGCAACAGCATTTTAATAAGAACCAGGATGATAAATAAAAGAAAACATATACTTTAACAGACATTTTAGAAACTGAAGATGGTGATTTTATGGTTGTATGGGAAAGATTTAGTTTCATGAATATTACAACAGCAAATTAAATTTTTTGTTCACCTTGAAATTCTGTTTAAGAACATTAAATAGTTTTTTGTGTGTTTTTAACTAAGAAATATTTGTAAATTAAAGCATTTTAAGTACTTCATATAAAAATAGCACCATCATCACCTCATTGTATATTTAATGAAACAAAATAAATACCCTTGACTCTAAAGCCTCATTAAAACTGAAGCATTTTGTGATCTGAGCTGAGAGAACAGGGAGAAAAAATGCTTTTTAAACCAAATTTAGCTCAGTTTTGTCCAATTTGGGGATTTTCATAATGTTATATTATCCATCTAAGGTCGCAGCAAATCAAGAAAAAGGCATTAAAATCAAAAATTCACACTTCATTCTAGAAAATTCTTGGTTGTTTTTTACTCAAATGTTATAAAATTCTAAAATTTTGAAAATTAAAACAAATCCCAAGATTTAAAATATGTACACTTAGATATAGAAAAAGAGTCCTAAAACTACCAATTCCAGAAAAAAACACTTCTCTGATTTAAAAAAAAAAAAAAAAAAANTAAAAAAAAAAAAAAAAAAACCTTTTAAAAAGAGAACTTTTTTTTAAAGAAACATTTTACCTCTAAAATATCTAGAAAAAAATTCTATTCTAGAAAATTCTAGACCAAATTTTGGTCAAAAAAATTCTTGATTTCTTATTTGATTTCTTACTCAATTTCTTAATTTTGTGGAAAAAGTTTAATAAAAAATTTGATTAGATTGTATAAGATTAGATCAAACTTTATTGTCATTCCACACCTATAATGAAATGTTTACATTTACTAAAGAAAAATTTTGAATGCAGAACTTTTACTTGTAATTGTGTATTTCTCCATTATGATAATTTTAAAGTACTTATACTTCAGTAAATAATTTCAGTACAACAGAGAGACTGAACTGAACGCTTACTGCAGCGAGGTACGGGGCAGTAGTCCCATCGTTTGGATGGGTTTGTGGTGTAGCACCACGGTCGGGCGGATCCATCAGGATTCCTACAGTAATTCTCCTCAAGATGTTTACCTGGACGACTGAAGATATAATGAGAGTCAGAAAAGGACAAAGTCAGGAAAAAAGTCACAGAGTCCAATCAGTCATGTTAAAGGAACATACTGGCGATCATGCATGTTTGAGCCCAATATAAACAATCTACATATGTGTTATGTTACTGACAACAATTTCCCCAAAATACTACTTTAGCAGTAAATTTTTGAAAATGTTTCCTATTTTCCAGACTGTCATTCACTTCTGTTCATTCCAGTCTGCTATAAAAATCAACTTGTGGAGAATTGGAACACTTTTGAAATACATAATCCATCACAGCAAACAACGTCTATTGGATTTTTTTGTTGAAGTAACTGTATTTAACTGGTCAAAGACGAAGCTGCAATGAAGACAATGTACTTCTCCACCAGGGAATATAGTCCAGAACAAGATGACTTTTATTGAGAAATTAAAACGACCGTGCCTTCTACAATCGTGCACGAGTGTTAGAAGGGGAAACATTAAATTTTAAGGTTGGTGTATCGCCTGAACATTTGACTTTTAAAGAGTAAGAGATTTGAAAAAAATTACAGGAAAACTAAAATATGGTTTTGTGTTTTGGGAATTGTCAGTAACATAACATATATCTATGTATTAGGCTCAAATATGAAATTGTTTGGTAGTTTAAATTCACCTCTAGGACACAGCATAATTCTGAAAACTATTCTCATCCACAATAAAACAAAATCCTCTTGTGTTTGATTTATGGACTGGAGAGGAGCTCACGCGTTGGGGCTGTTGCTGTGTTTGTGGGGTGTCTGGCTGTCCCAGCGCTGGCAGGTCAAGCTACCCTCTGTTTTGGAGACTTTCCCTTGGTATTCTTCTCCAATGCAGTGAAAACACTCCTCTGGAAGTGCGAGAAAGAATTTTATAAAATCAATTAATTTTTTTACACTAAAAAAAAAAAAAANAAATTTTTTTTTTTTTGGAGTCTGCCAAGAAAGTCATGTGATCACTTTACTTTACTATAGTTTCATTTGGTTTAGTTTAGTTTAGTTTTTGAAATGTTATGAACAGATATGAATAAAATTTGGGGACTGATAGATAATGTTGAGAGAAATAATAGATAGAGTTTTAGTGGTGAACTGGATTACATTCTGGATCTAGGATCCAGAACAAACTTTTATAAACCTATAAAAATTTATGCTGGCAGGCCGATTTTAATGAGATTTAGCATAGTGGCTCATGTTGTAATGAAAAAAGAAGATCTGCTTATTTTGGTAGTAATCCAGATCATATTCTGGATCACACATGATCCAGAAGAGATTTCTTGGCCCTGGTGGAGATATGTGCTCTGAGTGCCTTCTTGTTTAAATGTAATTTTTCTTGAAAGTTTAGAGAGTTGTTTCTAGAATTTTTTTTCTAGAACCAATTCCAAACTCAAGAACAACCTTTTAAATGATTTAAAAAAAAAGATTTTTTAGACTTATTCCTAGAATTTCTTGTCCTCTTCACAGATTCAAAAAATTTATTTTTCTTTTTTACATCCTACAATGGATAATTTTCCAGAAACTTGTGAGTATTGCCTTTATGAGTGTGTCATACACAAACACAGCCAAACAGATGAGTCTTACCAGTGTAGTTGGGTAAATTGCAGGACTCCCAGCGGGTGTTGGGGTCTGTGGTGTAACACCAGGGGCCCCCACTGTCTCCATTAGGGTTTCTGCAGTAGTTAGACTCCAGGCCTGCTCTGGGATGGGTCTGTGGTGTGTAGCTGTGACAGATACATCACAAAGAAAATAACATGGATGATGTTACAGAAGGTGATAATGTAGCATGAAATGGCAGCATGTGAACTCATACGTGGGATTGTGAGGTTGGTTTGCTGTCCAACTCTGACACGTCTTCCCTGATTTTGTTTTGGCTTTTGTCCCTCTGTAGTCTGTTCCTATACCATTCAGACACTCCAGCAGGAATCCTAGAAAACACAACAGCAATGACAATATGAATAATGATATCAGCAACAAGAAAAGGGTGAGTTTCTCTTTGTCATATGAGCATTCAATATAATTTGGTAAATAACTGAAATTCTTGTTGAGATATTAAACAGCTGAAGTTTACTGTAATGTAAAAGTGAAAATGTAATGTATTTCAGGTAAATACATTTATCTAGAAATTCTTTCATTGAACCATTTATCTGATGCATTAAAGTGGCCTTTCATCCCAAAAGTCTTTGACCTTTATCACCTCTTCACCATGTTTGCAGAAACAGTCCAAATATTACTGATTGCATACTGCAGGCTAATCTTTAAACATAACGTAATGGGAAATAAAGAAAATATGTAACCCTGATCTTTGATAGGGTCTTTAGCTTGTCAACATTCTGTGGCCATTAAAAGAAAGAGCAAACACAAATACAGCAAATCATAGATGCTGTCTCAGTTCATGTTGTGAATGAAACAAAGCGAATTAAAGGTTTTAGAAAGTTAAATCTCAAATCTTCTTCTTCTTTTCCTTTCAGCTTTCCCTTCAGGGGTCACCACAGCGAATCATCTGCCTC